>CM031240.1:965600370-965847383 GCA_018340775.1 Taxus wallichiana var. yunnanensis
ATGCCAATATGGGGCCTCATCAATCACATTGTAATAAGGGGTGGGGTTCAAGAGTCGATGTCGATATATCTCATAAAATATTTCATAAGTGGACAAAATAACTCTTTAAATGTTTTTTTCGAAAGAAACACCGTGCTTTTTTTTGGCAATTAGTTACAAAAATACTTGATGGATTTCATCAAGGTTATTCTTTAAGTTTTTACACATTGACATCTCAAAACTTGTCACAATCATGTACACAAGTCCGATCCACATTTTCAAAGTTAAAAATGGGAAAACAATTGATCAAATTCATGTGATTTAGGATTAGGATGGGAAAGTGAAGCTCATTTCCTTTTTCCTTTAGAAATGAAGTCATTAATTTTAATCATGTCGTAAAGGGACAGGTGGTAGTCAATGATCACTTGGTTCACATTGTATCACTTGTGATTAATCCCATACATTATAGAAGAATGATTGGGATTGGGTTTATAACACATGGTTCCTACTTTGTAAATTGGAGCTGATTCTCCACATCTTAACCCATTTACACGAGTATGTCCAAGTTAAGCGAGTTGTTTGTTGAGTTGGATGTCAAGGTCTGATCCCGAATGAATAATTGGCTATGACACGAGGAAGGTTTAAAGGTGAATGATCAAATATTGAGAACCCAAATAGATTATGACCGCCTTAAGTGGACAAATCACAAGCCACTTAAGATATTGGGGAATCGAGATCCATGAGGCTATGTCCCTAGTAGTGTCAAAAATTGATAGCAAAGGATACCGTGATTAATCGACTTGGACCAATCATGGAAATATGTGATCTAGGGAGTTCATGGATCTCAACATTGAATTATTAAAGGTTGGTGATCAAGGTGATCTGTGACCCAAGAGGACATAAAAACCAAAAATATCACATAAAACCTTGATCATCCCTCACAGTTGAGACATGGAAACACTAAAATTATGAATGAAACATAATTTATACATGTTGATCAATCATGGGTTACTTAGGCTCATGGAGAGTTTGAGACACATTAGGGTGGAGGCATGGCTCGTGACCCCGAGACCCCGAATCCAATGAGATTTTGATGTGTGGCCTCATTGAAGGCATGAAAATGGATCAAATATCACCAATGAAAGATAGACACATAGCCAATAGGAAAAGGAGATTAATTTTGAGGTCCCCAAGGTTATCAATTCTTTAAAACGTTTTGGTATACTTTGGTCGATCATATTTTTTTCGTGTCCACCAATTGAGAAAAATGGTCTCATTGGAAAGGTTTTAAAGAGAAATACAAATTGGTGGAAGTTTTAGGTCAACATTAATTGTTTTTGAGCTTAAAATGTGGTAAAAATAAATAGTGCCATTTTTAGATTTGGGCTTTGGGAACAACATAGGACTGGTTATTTTCTCATATTTTTTATACAGAGCTCTATTTGGCATGAGACTAGTCTTATTAAAAGTGTAATATAAAGAGATATACTTAGAGCATAATTTATATGACTTGCATGGTAGATTCTAATGAATAAGTTCTAGGTTTTAAAATGCTAAAATTATGATGAAACAAAATTCAAATCAGTTATAGATGTTTCTAGAAGAATATTTCTCCTTTTCAAGGATATTTTGAGCGATCATGACCTTGTGGTCCCACCAAAATGCATATGAGAAGGTAAGAATAGTTGTTAAGCACGAAGATGAGTTATATTAGTTATCCAAAGGAAAATCGTGGCTAAATTTGACAAATGACAACTTAAAATTCACTTGATCTCCATGATCTCATGAGAAAGCATTAATTTCCCTCAAAGATTATCCTTAAAAAAATCCACATATTTTCTTGTAGATCAAGGAAACCCCATGAGGTGGATTGTCATGAGACTAGTGGATTACCTTTTGAGGTATTTTGGAAAGATGAAGTAGGCCAGTCATCTTCTATGGCATTTTAGATCCCTTTCCATCTTTTATTCCTCTATAAATTCAACTTAATTTCTCATTATAATTATCCTCTATCGAATGTAAAGTTACCATGTGAAAATGGTGGCTGAACATTCTGAGTTATTGAGCTATGATTTGGGTGTATCTAATGTGTCTAGATCCTTCATTAATGTAATATATTTTTCATGCTTCCAAGTAATAATATGATGTTGACTATGGATATTTTCTACTCTTTGGCTTAAATTACTATGTTTCTTGCCTCTATTCATTAACGACATGATGTTTATGGGTTATACTTGCATGATTTCATTTCTATGCATCTAAATTGTGTGGAGTGGGAGTATGATTTGATGCGGGGTGAAATGTTTTTTTATGCCCTCTTGAATTTTTGGTTCTCCCCCATATTCTTACCCTCAAGGGGACAAATCCCTTCTATTTTGGTAAAATAATTACCACCTTTATCTACTTTATGTTTTTCCTTCCCACCTTTCCCCTTGTAAATATGTATATTAGTGTTTAGGTTAGTGTTAACACTAGGTAGTTAGTTGTGAATCCAATCTTCTTTAGAGGTTTGTCCTAAGGAGCCAAGGTCACACACCTTAGGGATATTCCCATTTTTTTGTTGAGATAGACAATTTTTCTAAAACATGGTGATATTTCACGAGTGTAAGTTTTTAGTAACAATAGTTTTTGCATGTCCGATGAGACCAATTTTGTAAACACTTTGTTTGATCCTTGTTTTTATCTATCAAGGGTTATATTGCATGTAATTTTTGTGTTCTTGATTGAGTCAATTATTTTGTTTTTCAAAATAGGATTCATATGCTTTTATTTACATCTAATATTTGGTGTGTTTTCATCTTATATGGTTTGTGAACCTCATTCTTTAAGTACTTCATGACCGCATTGGTTCAGATCTTACCCATTCCTCCAGCTTTCAGACCAATGCCTTCATCTTGCATTCATATATTAATTTTTCAAATATTTAATGGATCTTTAAAGATATTACCCATTCCCTCATTTTAAATCTATCCCACTCCATTTGCATATGTGGGATGATGTTTTCAAATTATTCTTAAAAACCTACCTCTTTTTCATTAAAATGGTGGCATAAATCCTATTGAGCATATCCAATATGTGGCTAACCATTGTGCCATCTACAATGTAAGAGAGGAGAATTTTTATATCAGAATTCTTGTCTCTATTTTCATAGGTAAATCTTAAGATTGGTATCTATGTTTGGATCCAAAATCCATTTCTACACGGATCAACTAAGAGAAAAGTTGCATAAATAGTTCATGGAGAATTCAAACATCCTATCTCTCATGGAACACCTATACACCATAAAGAGGGTCTCAATGGAATGTGTCTCATACTTAATCTCAAATTCATAAATACTTGGAAGATAATCTCTCAAGAATTTAGACCCCAAACATGTATGATATTCTTATACTATTTGAGATCATTTGATTATAATCTTATTGTCATGATTCAATCTTTGGGAGGCAATAATCTTCCCCAGATTTTGATGTAGCTATGCAAGCTAAGAAAATTCTGATTTTACACACACACACACACACACACACACACACATATATATATATATATATATATATATATATATATATATATATATATATATATATATATATATATATATATATATATATACACCTTTTAGGACCAGAAGTTTCCCTTTCTAATGAATCGATATCCAAATATTTCTCCAAAAATATCTTATAATTTTTATCCTCTCCAAGATGTTTCCTTGGTGACATATCACATCTATCCTCCTCAAGATTTATCTTAGATGAAATATCATGTTATTCTACATCAAGGTCTTTCTTATGTGAGACCTTAGTCCCATTTAAATATTTAAGATGAAACCATATTTAGTTCCTATTATGTAGATTCTTCAATATTCCTTTAGGGAAATATCTTAGGTTGTTTTTGAGTCCTAAATAAGTTTCAAGATCCTCTATATAGAAATATAATTCATGTTTTGATCCCCATACTTACTAAGATCCCTCTTGGGTGACATATTACCTAGGTTATCAACCCAATATTTACAAAGATCCCATCAAAGAAGGTTTTCTTCTTGATCTTATTCCTTAAGTTTCCTTACTGCATGCACAACCTCATCAAGATCCTATCATGGAAATATATACTTTCCTTAATATTTTTGAAGTTAGCACTCTAGCCATAAATAACCCTATATTCTCATGGGTTCCATAATATATAACTTTCAATACCATTTCTATTCACATTAAATAAGAAATTTTCAAACCTATGATTAACTTTAGTTCATTTTTCCTTTGGGATATGTTTATATGCTTCATAAATAAATAATATTAATTTTCATAATGACATTTTATTACCAGTCCAAGCTTCCTAAAGAATTTTATTTACTAATGTTGATGTGGGTGATGTATTCAAAACATAACAAGAATTAACTATAACATTGCCCAATATTTTTATCTAAGATGGTACCACTTATCATCTTCATGAATTATCTATTGACATTGATTTCATAAGATATACCATTCTATTCTATTATAGAGTATAAAGAATTGTATTTTTGTATAATTTCTAATTTTTACAAAATTCATTAAAATAATTTGAACAATATACACCTCCATTGTCTGTGCACAAAACGCTTATCATTTTTTAGTCCGATTATGAACAAGATATTTAAAATTCTTAAGAAAATAAATACCTTAAACTTATTCTTGAGAAAACATATCTATGTATTCCTAGAGTAATCATTTATGAAAGACACATAGAAAAGTGAATAAGTGAGAGAACCTTTATCTGTTTAAACACATTATTGAGTATAACATGCAAAATACCATTTGTGTAAGTAGAAGAAGTGGGAAAACAATCAGTTAGGAATTAGTGCTTGCATTTATGAGATTATATGTTAGTTTTTAGTGCATTATATTATTATTTCTATGTAATTATTGAGTTATAAAAATCATGTAAACAAAGTAATATGTTGCATGCTTATAGAGATTGACTTGACTCAGTAAAGGATATTTGTATGCCTATTTATATGTACAATGTTTGCATATATCAATATATGCATGAACATCCATCATGTTATTGCTTTGTGAAATTCTAACTAAAACATCATTCGGTATCGTGAGCATGTTAAGATTGAGAGACGCTTCTTGATATTAGATTAACAATTTAGGAGATATCATTTGAAATCTTGATGATAATTTTCAAGCTCATATATCTTCTTAGTAAGGTGTCGGGCCTAAAGGGATTTCGTAATTTTTAATTCCTTTTATTCCTATGTTATTACAAGGCCATATTTTGCCCCAATTTGATCGAAACCAATCAACTGTTTTGATGAAAACCTAATAATAAGTAGAAACAAAAACACCGAAAATTTACTAAATAATTTATATCATATTATAGTAAAAATATTTTGGATATGGTTTGTGTGGCATGATTTCGTATGTTGAAAATATAATAATCTATACAAGATCTAAGATTAGTTGTGTATAAGATGTTTTACTTCGTAAAAGCTATTGCCTAGAAATCATACGTGAAATGTATGTTGTGAGAACGATGAAAGGGATATAATGAAGAAGTGAAATTAGATGAGGAGAAATAAAGAGAAAGGAAGAGGGGTGTAGAAAATGGTGTTTGAGGGTGGAGAAGTGGATGGGAAAGGAAAGAATAATGGAGGAGACAATGTGAAAATATACGAAATACGAAGAGTATGACATGTTTGGTAATCGTAAAAAGGATAAAACCTATCTTGCAATATATGTTGACAAAAATGTAGAGGGAGATATATGAATATGAAAGAAGCGGATGGAAAATGTTGTCGAGGTGAATAATTGATTAGTTAGACAAACCAATAAATAAATATTCTCCAAATTACACCTATATCATTACTAAATTTTTAAGTGTTAAAAAGTTGACGTAAGAAGGAGAAGAAGATATAATTTTTTTAGATAATACGCTGCATAAAGGGATGATTGTTCCCCCTTCAATCTAGTTTGGTTTGGATCCACACATATCTAGGGCATGAAGAGCTTCGGAGAAATATTACAAAGTATTATCCATCTTTTTACAAGAAATTATAGACAAAAATCAAAGCTTCTTGTAGAAATTCCATAGAGGGGGTGAGAATTAGGGGTTAAACTCAAATAAAGCTTATGATAAAATGGCTATGTATGTGAGTGTTATTTATTTATTTCTTTTGAATCGTTTCTTTTAGGTCTAATCGATTATGGTTCTTTTATTGAATAGAAAAGAATAAAAGAAAAAGACAAACAAAACATCCTTACCACCGTTGATGACTAGAATGTTCTTTGACGAAATAATATCATACTTACCATTTTGTGAGGAATTAAAGGAAAAAAATCAAATATTCTTGTAGAATTTCCATTTGTGAGGGGGAGTGCAGGGGCTAAACTCTAATAAATCTTACTATGTCTCGGCTCATTTGGTGAGTGTGTATAAACAATTTTGGTTCTTTTATTGAACCGAACATAACGAAAGAAAGAAAAAAGAAAAAAACATCCGATATAACTCTAATGAAAGGAATTTATGATCCCGTAATGTTCTTTGATGAACCAATCTCATACATTTCATGTCCTAGAAGATAGAAATAATCCTAATGCATGACTCAGTACAATAATGATTTTTATACATGTTGACACATGGTCCTATAAGTGTTTTCATTAATGAAAAACCACATTAATGACAGGTCGTATGATGCTATGGATGATGTTTAAATGATGGATCAGATGTGTATTATCATCATACAAATGTGTGATAAGAAAATTGACAATTTTCAAGTATGATAATGATACCCCTATGTCGTAACTTTCAAGTTTTACCTTTATGAGGAACCCCAGTCTACGTAGTTAGTTTAATGAACTCCTAGTTGATGTTAACTCATTCCCCTAGGTGAATTATGAAATTCAAGTAAACCCCCTAGGTGATTTTAGGGGTTTGGAAGAATAATTTTTTTGGACAAGGTTTGGTAAGGGCTAGCATTAGCCTTCTCGAGACCGATTCAACCCTCGAGTGAAACAAAGGAGGAAAATCCAACATGGTGATTAATTGAAGGTATAATAAAATCATGGAATTGATTTTGGAATATTCAGAAATTTTTGAAGGATTTTTCATAGTTTCATCAAAAACAGGTTTACAGGCCTAGGCAAAGTGTAGAGGGTCAAAAAGCTACCGAACTTTGGGAAGTGATTTCAGGAGCTCTGGATGGAGTTAGGAGCTAAAAGAAACATATTTAGAAAGGGAATTAAAATATATACAATATGGTGAAATCATATTTTTCACAACACTTTGGCGTAATATGTTTATATTTGGTTTTTTCCATGCTTAGCTAGGGAGCCAAATCAAAAATCTACTTTTTCAAGACTTAAATGGAGGAATCAAGAGCTACAACCCCACCATTGGATTTAGAAGGACATTTTAATTCAAATTAATATAACATTTTTCCAAAAATTCCATTGGGAGCTCAATTTATCATCGTTTCAAGTTGCCCTCAAGGTGAGCTTCCAAAGAGCTTAGTCAAAATTTAGTGAGGACATGTGTCAACTCCTGAGCCTATCACAATTTGATGTTCCCTTCGTCCCTTAAGATAAGGGAAATAAGGGATAGTAAAATTAACTGAGCCCCATTATGCCCTCTTGTCACACATATAACCTTATGGATCTCCCGTTTAGCCCGTAGGTGCTTGCTAAAGACTATTCCTTCAATCGCTTAGATTGTGAAAAGAGGCGCAACTTGATGCGATGTGAAAATTGATGACCATTGTGTCACTTTGGAAAAGGGACATGAGGGACATTAAAATGTGCCCAGCCCCTTGTGGCCCTTAGGTCATCAATGTGACCATCTTCAATGTAAATTTCAAGCCCCTATGAGCTAGTTGGAGCCGAAGCACAATCGCGATGCCTGCGCCAAGTGTCAACTCCAAAGCAATGTGAAATTTTATATCCATTTCATACCTTAATTATTAAGGAACATTAGGGACATAAAAATTCACTCCACCCATGATATACATGCTATAAATTTTTTAAAATGAATACTTGTTTTATTTCCATCCGTTTCTTCTTCAAAGCTCTATACCTTGCCTTAGCTCTGTTCATATCGACACCTGATGACCATTGCTGCTCCAAACCACCTCTGCCATGGCCACCAAACCCTCCAATCCATGAAAATATATATATTTTAGAGAAAGGATTGATTGAAAGAGTTAAAGAAATGAAGAATGAAGAAATTCATCTGAAAACCCCATTGCCATGAGACGAAGATTAGACATATCCTCGTAAATTAGTACACGAAATGAAGAGTAGTTTTTGTTGCATTCTTCATTTTCAAAGGCCACAAAACCTTAGCAACAGAGCTCCTTTTCATAGTATAAATTTTTTTCAGTGAAGAAATCTCCTTCTTGGCCCAACAAAGACAAAAGTCAGATTTCCCATCAAACCAACAATTAGTTTGAAGAGAAATTTCACCGGTGGAACGAGAAACAAAAACCCATATCAAAAATATGATTTTTTTCATGAATGGAGAAGAAAAAAATACCTACAATTTTCAAGCTCCATTAATGGCTATCATGTCTAAAGCTACCGCTAGGTGAAAAATTTGAAATTTTAAAATCTCACAAACCAGTGATCGGTAAGCATAAAATTTTAGAGGGGTGATATTGGGAAAAATACCACATAAATTTTTATTTGTTCCGCCGTGATCCGACCTCTAGAATCTCACGTGCAAAAAATAACAAGTCTTCTACATGGGAGACTGCTATTTCAGATAAGTCACCAATTGAAGAAATTATGGAGGCGGTGAAAAAGAAGAAAAATCATAGGAAATATTCATCGAAATGGTTGTCTTGGTGCAGAATTGACACTTACTAAAAATAATAAGTGGTCTCACAAACACCTACTAAAAATAACAAATTGTTCTAGAAGGTGAGAGGAACACAAGGAGAAAGAGAAATTTGAGTTGCAATATCCAATTGAGGTTCGAAGGAGATGATTTTTCATACTTACTAAAAATAGTAAGTCATCTCATTAGCACTTACTAAAAATAGTAATTCATTCCAGAGGGTGAATTTCACAGAAAGAGTATCCTAAGAGTTGGACATTCAGATTGGTAGCTACATTTGGTGTTTAGAGAAGGATTTCCACACTTACTAAAAATAGTAAGTTGCCCATTCCAGAAATAGTAAGTGTTGAGGAATCATGAAGTAAAAAAGAACACGAAAAGAAGCCGGCACATCCTTTTGCTTCTAAGTATAAGATAAAATAAAGTGATGTATTCTATATGGATTTTAATGATCTGAAGGCTCACATGACTTCCAAGGAAAGAGGGAAGATCAAAGACCAATTATTCACAAGTGGATTGTTCGCAGCTATAGGACACCATGTGTTTGTATAACGCTTTGAGTTATTCTTGGTCTGCTCACACCACTATGAGCCTAAAACATGAAAAATTTGAGCCGATAATGGTATGACAATGGCATTCATTAATCCCATAACCATATCACTCACTATGAAAATTTCAAAATCACCAAACATGGTTGTCATCTCAAAATAAATGGTCGTGCACGAGTGGGAAAATATGGATGCATACATGCAAGGGATTGCATTAGGATCATGGATGAAGACAGGGAAAAAACCCTCGAGAATGGAAAACACACTTTCAAGAAGTGAGTTTTAGGAAGGCTATTAAGATGTAATCACTATCCTCAACAGGGTGATGGGAGAAGTGAACATGAGATAATTCCAAGATTGGATGGGCCTTTACATCTTGACAGTGACGGAAGGAAAGAAGAGAATTGACCAGGGGGTAGATATTTAGGATAATATGCATCTCGTAATTGCTTCAAGTGCCCATGAAAAATAAGTTCCACATGACTTCTTACTTGGTCTATTTTCATGCTAGTTTAAAATATTTCAAGGGATTCACCTCACACAAAAAAATGCTGCCAAGGTTCCTGCATTTGATAAAATCCCAAAGTTAGTAATGGATGAAAGCCACCAAGACTTCACCCACGTGAATGATGCATTCATGATGTACATGGTCTAAACATTGGAGGGTGATTTGGAAGCAAGGATGTCACCATAGACTAGTCCTTAATCAAGAAACATGGCTCTTATTTCATACAATTCTCAACTTTCTCCTACCTGCAAGTTTTCATCTTCGACCAAGCTCCACTAAGGTTTCCCAAGTACCTTAGTGACCAAATTGTACTATTTGAGATCTGCAAGTAGTTCATATAGGTAAACAACAGACTCAGAGAAAGAAAAATAAGTTTATTTCATTCCTCATCTCTCGGAAAATTCACATGTAAGAATGTGAATGATGCATCTCATATAGAGGATTCCTTCACACATTTGACTTTACATTCCTACACCGCTGTGTCCAATTTCAAAATTTGAGATGATCATAACTCTTTCAACATTCTAGACTTGCACCATGATCCGCACATAGAGGATTAATAGGCCAATTGTGTTGAGGAATTTGAAGTATGTGAAAAGGATCACATGAGGATGAAAGATGATGATATGAGGAAATTCAAGCTCTCTTGGTATGAAGATATCTTGCAAGATGACCGAGCAGAAATATATGATCCCGAGTATGTAGCAGTCAAGGTTTCTCCATTTTCTAAAGTCAATTGGAATGTTCGTGAGTCGGGGTATAAAGGAACACATTGGGAAAGTGGTTAGTAGAAGTAGGGATTGGTTCCAAAGAAATAGAGTTATGATCATTCAATCAAGAGGTATCCCCACATGTAGGAAAAAAGCCTCTCTAAAATCATCATCTAGAGCTATGGAAGTTTCTTTAAGTTCAAGGCACTCTAAAGAAAGTTCTAAATAAAGATCCATAGAATTGGATAATTCTTCTCATGGAAAGTCACCAAAGAGATCCAATACGCATAAAGGCTCAATAACAATGATGCAAGGGTAAGACTGGTCATGGAAGTGTAAGAAGAGGATCTGGTGAAAGAAGCAAACGGAGGGAGAGCACGCAGCTTAAAGACCCAATCTTCTAACAACCACACAAGGCCTCACTTTTTGTCAACACTAATGCTTCCCTCATCCAAGATGTGCCTCCTCTTCTAAATAAGGGAACAATTGATGCACTTGTCATAGAGATTGAATCCAATGAAATGTTCCCACGATGCAAGAAATAGTAGCTCATGATACTCACACTGTTCAACAAGTGGTGGCCCTTGATTTATCAACAATTTCCTCATTGGCTAAGGGAAAGAAAAGGAATTTCACACACATAGCTTTGCGGTTCTACAATGGAGAAATAGGTAATCAATATATTGAAGTAGCCCGACCAAAGGTGATCAAGCCAATGGATGAGATGACATCGACCGATTATGAGATGAGCACAATTCAACTAGGGCCAACTACTCATGAAGGGGATTTGCACATGTATCAGCAGTATTCCACTTGCATGGTGGCAAGGAATAAATAATATAAGAAGAAGATTGATGAATTGAAATAACAGGTGCAAAATTTTTCATCCTATGTGCAACATCTAGTAGATCCAAATGCCATGACAATTCCCATTGAAGAAGTTACACCCATCAACAACTTCAATCTAGAATATATCAAGAGGATGCATGAGCTCATGATGCAGGGAGAGAAAATAATGAATGGATCAGTTCAATTTCCAAAAAGGGGAAGTCAATGCTCCAAGAGGCATTCAAAATATTTGCCTACATGTGCACAACTATAAATAGGATGTAGGCAAGTTAGAGGAAATTTGGATAAAGAAAGGGATTACCTGGAAACCTCTCACCAAAATGTGAATAAAATGAGAAACACTCGCTCTCAAGAGTTGATTGACAAGAAGTTTTTTGACACTTCCTCCAAATAATTTTCACATGTATGGGAAAGGGCCTTGGCAATCAGATTTGAAACAATCAATCATGCCATCACCGAGTTGGATGAAAAAGAGGAACAAGCAAACAAGTTGCAAGATAGTATCAATCATCAAATTTAGAAACTTAGAGTGCCTCCAATGGGAGAAAACACCATTTTCGATGTGTTGATTTGTCCATTCAATGATTATGTTAGGAAATAGGTAGGAAATCCATTATCCTTCAATAAGGATACCTTGGAGTTCCTCATAGAGATTCGGGCCTCCATTGCACTCATTGCAGAGAAGCATTCATTATGGTTTGGAAAGTGTAAAGATATCAATAGTGTGTCTAACGGGTGGACAAAGACTTTAAGTTATGTTTGCATTCCTCATGTTGACAAGGTGGAACCTACAACAACTCATTTTAGCAAGGAATTTAGAGAAATGAAGATCTTCTCAAAAACGAGAGATGGAGACTGGGTAGGAAGTGAGATTAGATCCACTGGAGTGGCTCATTCTTCTAAATAATTCTTCCATTCTTCTTATTCTTCCTTCTCTCTCTCTCTCTCTCTCTCTCTCTCTCCCTCTCAACGTTCTCTTTCTTCAATGTTCTAATTTTACGTTGGGGTTTACACTTTTAATATGTATTTAAGTGAATTTAGAAACATAATGTAACATTTAAGTCACCTTGTTTTTATAAAAGGGACTTAAATATTTTATAGGAATATGAATAGCCTAAATTCAAAATTAAAGCATGTGAAAAGTCACCGGGAAGATGAAGAGTTTCTTCTCTTCTATAAATTGTAACAAGCTCCTCATTTGAGGGTCTTCTTAGAATTCTTAGCTATTTTTGTGAATTCATGAGAGAGAGATCCTTGTGAATAATAAAAGAGTTAGAAAATTCTTCCATTTTCCCCATTCTCAAATGTCTTCCATTCTTATATTATGTACAATTTCTGCTTGAGCATCAATATAAGGAGTTTCTATCCTTTTTTGAATAAGGGGTTTATTGATGCTTTATGCTCATTAAACTATGATTGGTTTTCTTGCTATTTGCAAAATTATTTCTTCCTAATTTTGATGCATGTGATGAAACTTATAACTGGTGTATGCAAGACTTTGATTTTCTACTTGCATCATTAGTTTCTCTTATCTAATATTCACACTCCCTTTCCCACTCTCCTAGAAAAATCCTCCTTGCAGATATTTGGAAGATTTTGCCTCAAGGTCAATGGAGTACGCTTGTTGGATCCCCAACCGCAAGGCCAACCCGGATAAAACTCACTTTAATCCCGAATGCATAAATGGAAGCTACACAATTTAAGTAGAGGGAGTTAGATTCCCAGAGCATTGGCAAGAAATACACTAACTTTTCCCTTGAAATTTTTTTCTTTCCAATAGTTTTTGCACCCACCATGGGGTAGATTTTGTAGCATCTAACCAAAAATGACCTTGAAAAATCCAAAAATCAAAAAGTATTTTTTTTTTTGGAATTTGAATAGCTATCCGAGCCTTATGTCTTAAAATCATGGCTATTCTAGGAAATCCTCCTATTGAAAGACCTGAATTAATCTTCCACATCGAAGAGGATATTGCTTTAGATTTATGAGAATCCATTTGACATAATAGGCAAAGTGTCAACCACTACTTCATCACCACGAGAGTACTTTACCTTGAAGATGATCGTTCTTCCGAATTAGAAAGATGAAGAAAAATTGAAGCTCCGTAAAGAAGAGCATAAATCTCCAAGTTGGTGGATTAAAGATACACCTGACAACAGAGACAAGGAGGACAAACCGATCCCATTTTTGAAGAGTTTCAAATAAGACAAGAGATGCTTAGAATTTAGAGGTCTCCCTTCATCACACAACTTGTCACATTGGGAGTCCAAGCATTTTCAATCCATTGAACGTTGAGTTTCCATACATCAACGAGAACCTTGAATATTTCACTGATGTAGAGACCAAATAAGAAGCTAGAGATAGAGAAGCAAGACTTGAAGTGGAAATAAGAGATCAAATTGAAGAGATTGAAAGAGCTCAAGTCGAAGCTGATGTAAGAGTAGTAGCTGAATTTGTAACCTTAGAAAGGTTGGAAGATGGAATCTGAAATGAAATGGCGGATTGTGATTATGAAGAATGTAGGCCAAATGTACCATGGGGTGGAAACACCGACCCACTTTCCCTCGCACGACCGCTCCACAAGATACCAAAAGGATCAAGAAAAACTTCCCAAAATTCATAGGGGATAGTTCTCAACTCCCAATGAACATGTAAAGCAACATTCATGATTGTTTGCGGTGTTTTTACATGGAGCACAAAGATGTATCATTCGTGATCTTTGTGGAATCACTTCAAGAAAAATATGTTGAATGGTTCTACATGTTACGCTAGAGGTCTATCACCTTCTCGGGAAGGCACAAGAAGTGCATTCAAACATAGGTTCAATTCCACAGAGGACTCGAAGGATATTTTAGTTCGATTAGTACAAATGAAGAAAGATGCTTCCGAATCAATGCAAGAATTCATCGCCAAATATAATAGAGTGATAAGGAGAATTCCCAAGATGTCGTGCCCCTCGAAAATAATTTGAAAATATTCTTCATCAGCATTTTTCCATCGGAAGTTGTTTTCTTCCTCAGAAGATCCCAACGTAGAAATTTGAGGGAATTACAATAATTCATGATTGAGATAGAGGATGATATGAGATTGTTTGGAAAAATGAAAGGTCCGAATGGAAAGAAAAATGGTAAGAGTTCGAGGATCGATTACCACTGATCCAATGTTCTAGAAAAGGCCAATGAATTAATTGTTGTGAAGAAATAATTGTCTCGAGATCAAAATGTGGAATAATCCAAGGAAACCAAATCCTCCTAATAGACCAATAATTTTTCCACCTCCTTTCTATCTTTCTCTCAAAAACCACCTATTAATTTCACTTGTGAAACCGAGGAGCTAAATAAATAATTAGATATAGAAGAACCTGAAGAAGAATATGTAGGAGATGATGATAACTATCTCGAGGTTGAAGAAGTTGACGATGATACACACAATGACCTAATTGAGTATGTTGATGGAGATGAATATGACAATGATGAAGAAGCCCTAAGCTTATCATGTGTGGTTTTCACCCATGCACAGTCCAAGAAAGGAGCCTCATCTTCGACGGTTGTAGTGAAGGAAAAGAAAAAGAAATAAGATTCTCCTGTAGAAATTCCTCAAAATAAAATCATCAGTAGAGGATCGACACTACAACCTTCAATGGATCTAGCTAAAGAAAAACCATACCCCTTGGTCAGCAAGGATCGCATTACCACACCAAGTAAGTCTCCTAACCCTTCTCCTAGTCCTAAAGTTGCTAAAAATAATTCTTCTTCAAATGTTATTCCTACAAAGTTATCTAAATTTCCATCAAAAGCTACATCCCTATCTCCCTCCAAGCCAGCTACTACCATGGTCGTGAAGGAAAATCCAACTCCCAAAATATCAAAGCATTCTCCATGTAAGTCTTCCATTGTCCTCTAAACCTCAACCTTTTCCACCATGACCCCATATCATTATGTGGAACACGTAAGCAAAACCAAAGTATAGATCACATAGATATAATATTTACAGACACACCCCGCTCAATTTAATAGGTTTGTTGATGTATTATGTGGTGGTAGCTCTATAGAATCCAATAAAAATTCCAAAGGTCTACTTCCCACACCATCCACATCACCTTCACAAAACATGCTAGCCTTTAATGCCTCAAAATCAATAAAGATGAACCTTTCTACTTGTCACTTCTAGTCAAAGGCTTCCAACTCAATAATTACATCATATATTCCGAAGCCTCACATAATGTGATCCTAGTCAAAGTTGAAAATGATCTAGGATTCACCTTGACCCGAGAAAATGGATCATTTTATTATATGGAATCTAAAAAGTGCCATTGGTAGGAAGAATCAAGGATGCACAAGTAGCACTAGCTAATTTTCTAGAGAAGAAGATGCTTATCACTATCCTGGTGGTAGACATTCCAGCATCCTTTGGGATGCTACTTAGCCAAAGCTTCTATAGATATTTGGTCGACAGATCAAAATGGATTGGTCATCTATGACTATTCTAGTAAAAGGTGAGATGAATAAATTGTTACTAGTAAGGAAGATGAAGTACACAAGACGAAATTCTGATGATCCAAGGGAAAAATTCTTTTCGAGACAAAGTGGGTTAGGCCAATGCTTCCTCACATCAAAGAAAGATGAGAATTTTCCACTTCTTATGGAAGAGTAAGAAGATCAAATTTGGACAATGGAATTTTATGGTATTTACTCTCATGCGGAGTTCGGGGTAGTGTGGTATTGTGCTCTCCTTTTGGAGAATTGTACCCATTTTATTATAAGCTACAATTCAAATATACAAATAACATGACAGAGTATGAAGCCCTCCTCTTGGGCATGGGAACATAAGAAGATATGGGGATAAAAAAATTCAAATGTTAGGGTGAAGCAGAGGTAATAGTAAAGCAAGTTTGGAAGCAATATCAGGTCAAAAATCCAAGACTCCGTCATTATAGAAACAGAGTATGGGACTGCATTAAATCTTTTGATACATTTTCCATGAAGTTTGTTCCATTAAAAAAAAATCAAAATTTTGATTCCCTTGCAGTGTCATCTTCCCTAGTAACACCCCATCCTTCCTTTGGCAAAGATAAAGTGATGATTGAGATGGTGTTTAGACCTAGTGTACCCGATAATGTAAACCATTGATAAGTCTTCAACGATGATAATCAACTCCTGTCTTTCCTAGAACAAAGAGACAATTTCAATAATCTCTTCTTTGAAGGAATTGATAATCCACACAATAAAGTGGTATCCAAAGAGGAGAAAGAAGGAATTAAAGGAATTAATGATGAGAGAGTGATCAAATTGAAGGGAAAAAAAGATTCCTAAAGGCCTATTTTCTTTGGAGGACCTCTTTGATGAGAACAATAGATTCATTCAAAAAAGTGAAGCAATCTTCCCATTGCGTAAATCGATTTTGAAAAAGAAAACATTAGCACTCCAAAGAACCCAAGAATGGTCAATATTGGAAAGTGTTGTTCGCTAGAAGAAAAGAGAAGGTTTGTGTCATTGTTCAAGAAATATTCAGATGTTTTGGCCTACTCTTATGATGAGCTCGAATCCTTCCAACTGAAGGAAAGGAATCACTCAATTCCCTTGAAGTGAATGCCAAGCAATTTAGGAAAAACAAAGGCCATATAACCCGAAGATAGTGGACACCATCAAGGAGGAAGTGATGAAGATGCTTAATGCAAGGATCATATTTCCCATACATCATTCCACGTGGGTGGCAAACATTGTGCCAGTGTGGAAGAAGAATGATGAAATAAGAATATGTGTGGATTTTTGCAACTTGAACTAGACATCGTTGAAAGATAATTATCTCCTCCTAGTCATGGATCACATTTTGAATATGGTCACCAGATGTGAAATTATCTCATTTCTTGATGAATTCTTGGGGTATAATGAAGTCAAGGTAGTAGAGGAGAATCACACCAAGACAACTTTCACAACACCCTAGGGAAATTTCACATACAATAGAATGCCTTTTTGTCTGATCAATGTAGGAGATAGGTTCCAAAGGGAAATGGATCTAGCATTCAAATATTTGAAGCATCATATTGTCATATACATGGATGATCTCACAATCTTCTCAAAAAGAGGGGAGATCACATTCATCATTCGGAACGTGTACTCACAAAGTGTAGAAAACATGACATATCCTTGAACCCAAACAAGTATATTTTGGAGTTACATAAGGCAAGATGCTAGGGAAAATTGTGAATAAGCATTGATCCCACATTGAACAAGAAATTTTGAAGGCCATCCAAGCACTATCCCTACCCACAAGCAAGAAAGGATTTCATTCCTCTTTGGCAAAGTAAACTTTCTACGTCTCTTTGTTCTCGAGTTTTTAGAATTGATGAAGCACATCACCACCATGATGAAACCTCAAAAAATATTCAAGTGGAATGAAGAGGGAAAATCAAATTTTGAATGAATCAAGAAATCCATTTCCAAATATCCGACTCTCATGTCTCCGGATTTCAATAAATAATTCATCATGTATTGTTATGTATCAAAATATAAGATTTTTGCTATTCTCTTTTATAAGAATGATGAAGGTTCTTCTATATTTTCTCTCTCACATAATCATACTCAATATATTTACAAGATAATCTCACATACATATCAAACTCATAAAAATGCTCACTTTCTCGTACAAATAAAATGTGCATACAACACTTGCTTATATAGAAAGAAGGAGAGGAAAAACCACTTATGGTTTCCCTAAAACCATGTTCCCATACCATGGGAAAAATTTTCTTCCCATATTACAATTTAAATCTCCTACATGAAAAAATGTGCCATAAGCAAGCCACATCACTTGGCAGTTACAACAATATTAAATATTTTCTCCAAATAACAATATTCTCTTACACATGTAAGAGTAACTCCTCTTACGTGTCATAAAACTTCTTACACTTCCCTTACACCTCTTTAATGATCCACCAAGATAAAATTTCTCCCCATTTGGAGATATTCCCTCTTACACCTCTTAAGTAACTCCCATTAAGCATCATAAGCTGTCATATTTGCTCCAAATAGCAATATTCTCTTACAAGGTCAAGTGTAACTCATATTTTTCAATTAAAACACATAACCAACTTCCCTTACATGTCCTTAATGATCCACATATGAAAAAATCCACCCCATAAAGACATTCTCTTTTTAAATTCAAATTTGTAACTCCATGATTTTAAAATCAATTTGTAACTCCTCCATGTCATAACTCATCACCCATGTAAATGTAACTCCCATTTTGAATTCAAACATTTAACATGCATTAAGTAACTTCCATTTTAAATGTACCTCATTGAAAAATGCATCCATGTGTCCATGTAGGTCCTACCACATTGTTGAATAATAAATTATTCAACTTGTACCTTAATGTGTAACTTGAACCTTTGACATGAATAATTATTTTATGAACACTAATGTTGTAATGTTGAATATTAAACAAATATTCAAACCTCAATAATTCCACCAACACTAATGTTGTACCTTTGACATCAATGATAAAAAATTCAACACCATCACCTAAATTTCACTTCCAAGCTCAACTAAATATGGAAACACATCAATCATACCCGATACACTTTCTCAATCACTTGAAATGTATATGTCATGTGGAGGAAAGCACACTAGCACACCTGATCTAACAAGCATTCTTAACAAGCCTAATAGGGATGATTAGGAAATTATGGATTGCAAAATAAATCACCTCTTCAGATATAATAAATCAATCCAAAACATCATGCTATGACTCTATCAACTATTTATGACCATTAAATGTTGTAATAACAACCATTTCTATCGAACACACCTCAAACCACCATGACTAGGTTTTAGCCCTCAAGGACAAAATTGCTAGGGGAAATTTGAGGATCTATATATTTAATTTTCTCCATTGTACTTGCATTAAATTTTTTATGGAAATCTAGATCACCTCTCGAGTATTTTTTAACAATTTACTTTTCATCAAGAAGCTTCCATCTAGCCCAAACCGTAAAGTTCCACAAAAGTATGGTTTCTCTTCATCTTTTTGAAACAATCAGAAAATGAGATCACCACTAAAATGAGATCTCAAGAGTAATCTATAACCATGATGCATCACATTTTCGTTCCCATATCATTTGGAGACATGGCCATGTAAATATTCCATATCGCTCTTGAAGGAGGGTTTCAAACCACCTTAGCTTATTAATGATTGTTCATAAATTTATGATGACCAGAAAAGGCCTTAGATCAATGAAAAATCATCTATAAAATCCAAAAGGTCCCATGAAAAGAGTGTGTGAGTGGGTTATTATTTGAAGTCACTTATAAGGCTGAATTTTTCACTCTCAAAAGCTTGATTTTTCCAAAAACATCATAACGTGCAAAATATTCAAAACCTTGACTTGAAATTTTTCTTGAATCACTATGATAACCTCATCTAACTATATTAGTGTTGATAAATATTTCACCTTACATTTTAGTTGATAAATATCAAGGGGTAAAACTAGATCAACCTTGAACATGGTAGGGTTTCCAAGATACCCACGGATGATGGTGATGGATGTTTGATTGTTACGCTCCGTGAAGAATGGATCAAGTAATTTTATTGCAAACAAATTTGCAATCATAGAAACTACACCACATGGGATAAGTAATATGGATAGGTGGGTTTCCTAGCAAAGTCCAGTTCCTAGAAGCCAAAGGACTTCTTTATGTGGATGCCAACCCACTTTTAAAACATTCAAGTTTTATTTATGAAAATGGAACACAATATAAGATAGATGAAAAGTGTGATCAAATGTTTATAACTTATTCATTTTATTACATATATCAGATGATAATAATGATATGACAAGAGATGCATCTAGAACTCAAAATCAAAATCTAGGTATGTATCCAAATTCTCAAAATTTTGGAACCCACTAAATAAACTAGGTCATCCTCTTCAAAAGTATGAGTTAGGTTATTGAATGTAATTATCAATGAAGAAGTCAGAAAGCTCTTCCTCGGTATCATACTAACATACAAGGATAGAATCCAAATATACAAGGTTGAATTCACTTTCGATCTCCGATTCGGATGTTATGTTGGTGTCTTCAGGGATGTCAAATCCCACTTCTGAGTGGCACTCAAACCACGATAAATCTACCCGTATGCATTGGACTTTGTGATAGGCCTTCCATAACTCTTTAGTGGATTTATGAATTATCTGGGTAAATTAAGATATAGTTTTTAGTTGATCAATGGGGCCTGTGTGAATGGCACATAGCTCCAAGTCATGTAGTCGATCGTATTACTCCCAAAGGTCAAAGGATATTAGAAAATTGCACCGAGTTGATATTGGTGATGGGTTGGTTAATTTCTCCCATGGCAATAAACAAGATCCATGCTTGGTAAAAGGATTAGTAACAAAAAGAAAAATCAATTGATAACAACTTCTAAAAAAATGATTGCTAAGTAGACAAAAAACACAAAAATCGCAAGTGAATAGGTTAATCACACGTGATTCTCGAGAAAAATGAATAGACTACTAAAATAAATGATTTGATCATCTAAAATGAAATTATAACCTACTAAATGCCAAAGAGAAGTAAATAATGATATGCTAAACATATTTTAGGATGAAAAAAAGGATCTAAAGAGAAAGAAACGAACCTTGGTTGATAGTATGAAACAATAGGTTGGCAAAGTGATCATGTCCGGATGTTGAACGTGCGTATGGAGAGCTCTAAAATGCTTAATGGATGTGCTAGATGAAAATGACGTTGATGAAGACATGGTAACACTTCTAAAGGTTTGATACTTCTCTTGTATTTTCTTGGATGGTCGTGAATGGTATCGAAGAGAGGTATGAAAACTAGTATTTATAGATCATCGACGTTCGAGGGAATCACCGACATTTTCAATCAATTAGAGTTTGAGTGATATTCGAGGGGATAAACTTTTATTATTAACTTAGGTGTAGGGGATTTAGGTTTGATAACTTTGAAAGGCTAAGTGTGAGGGTTTAGAGGTGGATAGAGGTAGTTAGGATAGATGGGATGATTTTAGTAGGTTTCCTAACTAGACTAGTTATAACTAGTGAGAAGTAAGGGATTTTTATGGGGATAAGCTAGTGGTGGTTAGGACAATATATATTTACAATGTTTCTTATTTAGACTTGTCATAACTAGTGGGTTAGGATGAGTGAGGTGTAGGGGTGAATATATTAATTAATTAATTAGCCATGAAAGGGGGGATATGATGTGGGATAAATAATTTAATTAATTCGATGGGTGTGGGGGTAATGACCTAGGTTTAGGGAGGTTGTAATGATGTGATAGAGAGCTTGATTAATCAAACAGATGACTTAGGTCATGAAACAATATGCGGGTGGTTGTTTTTATTCGAGTATTTATATGGAAACAAAGTATGCATATTTTTGGTGTCTACAATTAGGTCACATCCTTTCTCAAATACATCTACAACTCTCCAACCACTAATACTTGTGGTTTACTTATTAGTTCTCAAGAAGCTATCTTCAATGGACCTTGAAACATCATCAAACCTTTGAATTTTGACATCAAACTCCTTCAACAAATCATATATAGTTTCACAACACACCTCACATGCATAGATATGATTTACTTGATCCATATATCATGCCACCATGCCAAACCCCATACACTAGGTCTAGGAATAGGCTTATAACGAACTGAATCAACACAAAATTCACATGAACAAACCATGATGACATCTTACAAAATTATTAACACCTTTAAAAAACTCATGGAACATGTTTGACCTCATGAATAATTCAAACCAGCTTAGAGTCCTCATACTATGACCATGCATACTAGGCCATGCTCAAAGATAGCATATCAACACTAAATCTATATGCTACTAATCATCCTTCATGTTTAACCTTGATTTACACCTCATTGAGACAATTTTGACACCTAGACTCCCTTTTAGTCAATAAATTTTGACATGAATGACAACATTGTAGAAACAATGGCCAATAGGGGTTTGACCCCATGACCTTTAAGAAACAAGTTTTCTATCAACCCTCAGCTAGCCACTAAGGTGCTCTCGTGCATGAGATGTATAATGAGAGAATTTGTATTTAAACACCGGTAAAAATCTAACCTTTTTATAGCTGATTTGACGAGCTCGAGTGAGTCACACGATTGAATCACTAGGGCTTTATGTGTTCTCATCCTTTCTTTTCTTATGTTATAGTTTTCACCACTTTTTATTTGTCAAGTAGTTTATATTGGTGTTCGTTTGCTATGTTTTGGACACCACTGAATTTCCATCTCCCGTCATCATTTTGTAAGTCACAGGATTTGTGGATAGCTCAATGAGGTGTACCCACATATCTCAACCATGATGTGACATGCATTGGATGATGTGGCTTGAACCAATTCTCTTTTAATGTGATGAGATCTACGCACAATTTTTCAATGTAAGGGGTTGTGGGATCATCAATCCATCTTCAATAATTCAACATTTGGGGGCTCCGTAGCTCATAAGTATAGCTTAGTCAATTTAATACATATGGAAAATTTGATTTCATAACTCGATCAATCCAATAAATATCTCAGTGTAGGATATAGTTCTTTATAAAACATGTTGGGTTTGCTAAGATCATGACAAGCTCAATTTTCTAGGCCTCATGAAACCTTTCAACTCATTACTACAAATGAGTGTGCATAATCAATTCCCCTCAAATAACTCGATGGAGAACTTAGTATGCAAGAAATTATCATAGACCTCCAAATATAGTACTATAGTTAAGATTAGTTGTGACTAAAATTTCCCCTATAATTAGATGTAATACTTATATTAGGGGAATTCATTCCTTTCTTATTTGAGTTTACAATTTTCAAGCCAAATTCCTAGTGCAAGAGGCAGCTTCCTGGGAATCCTTCTTGCCTAGTGCTAAAGAGTTTTGCAATAATTTTTCCTAGAAATCAAAATGTAGATCGTGGCCATGCAAGGGTAGGGTTGGGAAGTTGTTGGAGGTAGCACGTGCTCTCTAAGGGGTAAATTTTATTCTCCAAAAATATCACACACTTATTTTATCTTCTTATACCTCTAATGAATTTTTGACTCGAACATGTTGTAATACCAAATGTAAGGAGAAATTAGGAGGATGCTTGACACTTCTTATTGATAGAGAAATTATCCATTACAAAGAAATAATGGGTCATAATATATATGTATATGTGTATGTATGTATACATACATACATACATACATACATAGAGATATATATATATATATATATATATATAAAGAAAATTTTTAGTGGTGAATATTCATTAATTCATGAATATTCAAGTTTTTAAAATTTGAAATTGGTAAATTTTTCAGAAGGGAGTAGTCTGGGTCATCAAAAATTTGTGGGTACAAGTTAATTTAAAAGGTTATTCACCATCCCTATAAAAGATAAATTCTCAATATTCACCTTATTATTCACCTTATTATTTTATGCTACCATCCGACAAAGATAGAATATGGTACCAACCAGTAGCATATTTTATGCTACCGACCAACAACATAAAATATGCTACAGCCGATAGTATATTTTATGTTGTCGGTTAGTAGCATATAAAAAGCCTACCGTCCGTAGCAATAGATAGAAATAAAAGCTACTAGGCTTTAGGAAAGCTACTAGGATTCATTGTTTGTAGACGAGAAATTAAAGTGGACCAAGAAAAGGTCATGGCTATTAAAGAAATATAAATGCCTCCTCCCAAGACCTCAAAAACTACACAACTTTCAAGGTAAAGTGTAAGCCATCCACATATTCATCTCCCAATTTGTAAGTAAATACCATTCATTCACCCATATTCTCAAGAAATATGTTGATTTTCATTGGGGTCCTGAATGCCAAAAAATGTTTGGCTTGCTCAATTAGTATTTGGCTAACCCATCTATTCTTGTACCGCTTAACCTGAAAGAACCCCTTCTTCTATAGACATCAACTACTCAATTTTCTATTGGTGTCTCTTAGCTCAATATGATTTAAATCACAAAGAGAAATTCATCTATTATATTATTTGTACATTGATCTCCTATGAGCTCAATTATCCGCAAATTGAAAAATCTTGCTCGGTCATTGATTTTTCCTTTGAAGAACTCCGTAACTACCTTCTCAATATAAAAAAGCTAATATCCAAATTTGACCCACTCAAGTACATTTTATCTAAACCTACGCTTACTGGAAGGATGGCCAATTGGATCATCTTTCTTAGTGAGTTTTATATTGAGTATGTCAACTAGAAAGTAGTTAAAGGACAAGTGTTCACTTATCAAATAGCTGAAGATTCTTTACCTAGAATTGAACCATTGATTCTGGATCTTCCAGATGCTTTTATGTTATATATTGAGGAATATTCCACATGGTAGATATACTTTGATGGGTCATTTACCTTTAATGGATCACAAGAATCTGTTGTTCTTATCACCAACATAGGTGATCTCGATCCCTTAGGATTTTAGAATTGGTTTCCTATGTACCAACAATATAGCTGAGTATGAAGCCCTCATTGTAGGATTGAAAGTCACTATACGATGGAATATCAAACAATTCAAGGTTATAGGTGACTCCCAACTGATCATTAAACAGTGAATGATGAGTATAAGGTCAAGGATGAGAAGATCATCCCATACAAACGAATGGTAGATACTTTATAGGAATCATTTTCACAAATCACCTTTCAACATATACCAAGAAGAAAGAACCATTTAGTAGATGCCATGGATACCATTGGATCATTGATACGACTATCTCAGGGCACTAAGGACTTTAACTTTCTTATTAATCATTTGACAAGACTTACATATGACATGCCTGAATCATGTTTGGTATGTGAATTTGTTGGTCCTTTTACCCTTATACATTGATAGATTTAATTACTTACAAGGTGGTACCTTCCCTCCGAACATCACCCATTTTGTAAAACAAACCCATATCCATCAAATATCCCATTAAACCCTACTTGGGGAACTCTCTATCATCGAGGCTATGATGGGATTATGTTACGTTGTCTAAATTTGGAATCTTCTTTCTAAGGAATCAAAGAGGTGTACGAAGGTATCTCCGGGGCTCATACTAATGTAATTGTTCTTTCTTAAAAACTTCTACACGTAGGATACTAGTGGCCTAATATGGAAATACATTTCTATTAGTATGTGAAGAAATGTTTTCTATGTCAAAAACATGCCAACCTAATATATGCTCCATTGCAATCTTTGCAACCTATCACAACACCATGGAAATTTATACAATGGGGAATTGATCTCATAGGGAATCTCACACAAAATTATTATGACAACCATAAGTATACTATCACTACTACTAAATACTCTACTAAATGAGTGGAGGATGCTCCTCCCACCTTTGTTACTAGTGTTAAGATATCTAAGTTCATCATGAACCATATCATCTACCTCTATGGTATACCTTCTGCAATTGTATCCGATAATGGTAAATCCTTCAAGAAAAAACAAGCAAAGGCACTGTGCCAACACTTCCAAATATTCCAAAAATGGTCTACCCCTTATTACCTCGAAGGTAATAGACATAGGTTGAAGCCTCTAATCGACTCTTGTTTGTATCATAGAGAAAATGTTTTGTAAAACTCGGCCACAATTGGCATCTTTAAATCCATTTAACCCTCCGGGATTACATAAATTCTATCCGCACACCTACAGTGCATACCCATACTCCCTTATACTTGGCATCGAAGCCATTATACCCCTTGAGATCTATCTTGCTTCTTTGTGGATATCCTTGAGATATTATTTGGATAAAGATGAGGATTCTAGAGTGGCTAGGCTAGCAGAGCTCGAACTACTTGATGAATGATGCCTTGATGCCCTTTATTACCTCAAAGTGTATGATAATCAAGTGCATAGAAACTACAAAAATTCATCATACCTCATGAATTTTAGGTAGGATACCTTGTTCTTAAAAAAATTCAGTTCAACACTACCAAAGAGTGTGAGAAGAAAGGAAAGTTTGAACCTAACTGGTTAGGGCCATACATTGTGGTGGCTAAATTTGGTTCAGGTGCTTATAAGATTTCCTATCCTAATGGTGATGAATTTCAGAACCCATGAATGCCATGCATCTCAATTTTTTTATGCCTAAGAATGGAGACCTATATAAAAATTAAAAAAATCAATCAAAAATAAAAACTAATAATAATAATAAACATTAAAGAGAAATGAACTCATCCAAGTGTGAAAACCACATAATTGTGGAAATTTGGACAATACCTTTGATGAAAGCAAGTTCCCATCGCCATAAGAGGAATTCGATGTTCACAATAATCTCACACCTAGGGGGCATGATCCCATTATCATAAGCTAGTTTTTCGCCTATGTCTAAAATCCTTTTGAGCCTATCATTTGTGGCCTTGATCCAAATGATCCTATTCTTGTATATAAGAAATTTTTTTCCTTTGTACATTCTCACTTATCGCTGACACCATCTTTACATATTCATTTTAATGTACATAACCTTGGAAAACTTTAAGAAAAACCTAAAAACATTCAAATAGGTCTTACCAAAGCACAAAAATAGTAGAACATTGTCTTGAAAAAATACCAAAATAGTAAAAAACATTTTGAAAATGTTCCAAAGAAACAAAATAATGTTTTCTTTCATGTTTGTTTGTTTGTACAAAGTCCTATTTTTATTTGTACATATAGTGTGTTGTGTTGCATGGTTTTGGATTAGTCTGTTGTTTACTTGATTAGATTAATTCTTGCTTTATATTGTTGTGTTGTTTAGCATGTGTATATATTATATTTGTTAAATGTTCCTTATACTTGTGTGTTTTGCTTATACCTTGTGTGTTATCATTTCATCATTTACATTAATATCATCACATATCATCAATAAATACTAAGATACATCATCATAAAGTAAAATCAACATGTATGCTAAGCTAAAAATTACATCATATCATCAATGGGGCAATAGGGATTATTTTTATCCCCCCTCATCATAAAACATAATAAAAACATGGAATAACATGCCATCTCTTAAATTAAAATGGTATATACATCAATTTACATCATCATATATATGTTAAAAATCATCAATGTCCATATACCAATGTATCTCAAAAAATCATATACATATTGGGTATGCCATCATGGGCATCGATCAAAAATATGTTCCTTTATCTCAAGGAATATACAAAAAAATACATATACATAATCCATTAGCTAATAAAGGAGTAAACCTTGACTCTCTCCTTTTCCAGACTACCCAACTTATGCCTGACATGGGTATATGTATTGATCTAATTAATTTTGATGGTTTATATGACCTCATCGATATGTTGCCAAAAATTGGTTGCAAAGGAGGTGCCCTCTAGCCCTCTCGGTATAATAGACTGGTATAAACCTATGTAGTATCCAAACTCACCGATGTTTCCAAAAAATCATAAATAATGTCCTTGGATCTAGCTCCTACTTCGCTGCACGCTATGGAGAATTGCACCCTCCTATGATCTCTTCCATATCTAGCCTCAGCTAATTCATTTTTGAGGTAAGATGATCTCACTCGAAATCACCTATCGTATATGTTTTCTAAGAGAAACCTACTATGCGGCTCTCTCCTCCATCTACCTCTAAAGGGCATGCATTGTAATAAGTGTTATGTCTCCTCTCAACATGGCCATGTCCTTCTCCAACTCTAAGTGGCCACTAACATCCCACATACTCCTAGAATCACTTTAAAACAACACACTACTATTTGTGTCCATCCTGCACAACCCCCACTTAATATCCATCCCCATCCCCCATGTCCAGATACAACATCTAGAGTACCTACTCTAGGTGGCGATGGTGGACAGTAATAATGGCACATGTCGAATAACTAGCACCTATGGTACCTACTTGAATAATTGAAGCTTGTGGAACCAATCAATCACCGACACATGTATCTATATCTCGTGGCCTTAGGGAAACCTATGCCTATGGTCCTTATCCCTAGAATTGTACCTATGCTTCGGCCTCATGCTAGCCAAGTCATTCCGTATCTCTCAAAATCATCCCTTATCTTCTACTACTAGTGTTGCTGTCCAAGCTACTATGGATGATCATGAATGGTAATATGCCTCGAAAACACTATCATATACTAATATGGGTAATCGATGGTAGTCCCTAGATAAAATACCTATGGACGAGCATCCCATACCGAGGGAAAACTCCTCTCAAGCTCTATAATGTAATCCTCAATGTAATGTAGAGTCTAAAATAAAAAGTTTCACACACATGCATGCTTACCATCGCTCATCACTTGGACTACCTTGTATCAATCCTAGTTGGCATTTTACCCTATGCAATCTATACCAAACCATAATGTGGCTATGACTACCTATGAGGAAGTTATATACCTCAACTATACTCAACTCTATCACATATATATGCCACTTGTATATTCTCAGATGGCCTCAAGGTCACCATACATAGTTGTAGGTCATTTAATGTTCACCTATAGAAGGTGATATTCCCAAGTGACCTTTGATCCTTGCACCCACTATCTTCCAATATCTTTATAAGGGATCATCGGGTTGTCTATCTAAAAAAACCCCAGTGGATGTCTAATCGCAATGCGATCCCATTCCCAAATTTGTAGTAGGGTCATATGACTCAAGCTTGTCATCTTACTATATGTAATCAAGTTCATATCCTTGTATAGATGAGCCAAGATACACTAAACCCATGCGAAGATATTTCCCTCTATCAATCAAGCCACTACTCTAATAATACCCAACTAGAAGTGCATCCCCATCTTATCGGGAAGTATGTAGCCATAGATAAGAGCCATCATGTACAAAGGAATTCATGTAATCCTCCCGCTCTTGAAATTTTTTACAAATGTACTCATCATCCCCTCTCGGGTATATCCTTTTAGTGGAACATATCCCAAATATGTCCCCATATATGATCTATGTCATCGTCATATAAAATCAAATTGCCCCATATTAGAATTTACAAGATCTCGAGACATCCTCAAGTGTAACAATCATCTCCCCGAGTTAGAAGTCGAAGTTTCAACTCCCATTATGTCATCACTCTGCTAATGCTGTCGGTTTGGCATGATCCAATTTTATATGTGGAAAATTTGTAATGTAAGCTAACCATGTTACCTCGATTAGCATAACTAGTCCCATGTACTCATGTCAAGTGAATATCCTCTCATAGGCTCATGCAGACGCCTGGTGTGGTGTTCTCATACATCCAAATTATGTGGTATCTCCTGTAGATCACCGAAAAACATCACAATTAACATCATTTATTTAAATCTTAACTTCTAAATTCTTCTAACTTCTCCTAAATTCTTCTAAAAATGGAAACCGCACTAGCGCACTTTTTGACACGCTAGCACACATCTCTCTGCTAGCAAATATACGATGACACTAGCACATATTATGCTAGCACAAAATTCTACGCTCATGATATTTTTTTAACACTAACATGTGAAATATGCTAGCACAAACACTAATAACGCCCTTGTTGTTTATTTTATGCTAGAGCATGAAGTTCACACTAGTGCATTTTTTGAGCTACGCTAATGCGCATAATAGTGTGCACTAGCATTAAAAATCATTTTTCTACTAGCTAAAAAATGCACTAAATGTGATTAAAACAATTTTTTTTCATTACTTACCATGAAACCATTTTCTCAAGTCCATCCATTCTCTCAAACACAATCAACATGATGTTTCTTGTGTTGTAATCATGTCATATCTCTCAAATATCAAATAAAAAATCTCTCACAAGGGGCGAAAAGGTGTAATAGCACAAATGGGTCACGATGGATTTTACCCCTCCCTTGCTATTTATACCCTCCCATCCCCCATTCTTCATTTTTATTATCTCATAGGGGCATGATTACTAACATTTTCCTCTATTTTCCTCATGTCACATATTGACATTTTGTCATGATGATTTATTTATTTAAATAGTAATTTTTGCTAAATTTTTCTTCTCGTGCTGGGCATATCATTGCTTCCCGATGATATTTACTGGTGTACCACACATGCTCTGTTATCATTCTCTTCACCGCATTCATCTAAAAAAATTGAAAATTCAAAACAAGTGGTAAACATTCAAAATTCCAAAAAAATCGTAAACATTCAAAAATACAAAAAAATTGGTAAAAATTCACAAATCCAAAAAAATTGTACACAACATTCAACCATCTAAATTATTCACAAGACACAATATCCTTGGACATCGAAAATTATCTTAGAAAACATCTTCCTTTGGTCCTTGCTTGTTCTCATGCATGACATGCAAATCATTTTGATCTTCCTTCATTACCAAAGATGGTTTACTTTCTATGTCTATCTTCCCTTGCATATATCATTGCTTGGGCGATTTCATAGGGCGGGATTACTTTTTCAAGATATTTATATGTCCTTCCTTTATTTACCTTGCATGTATCCTTGCTTGGGTTCCATTTTAAACACTTTTGTTTAACTCGAACATGTGGGAATCTGAAGCTAGATAACAAAAACATTGGTGCAGATCTCTTAAATGTTGTTTGTTTGAGTACATTTTTTTGTTGGTCTTCTTGTTTACTTTCTTGTACTGCATTACTTTATGTATTTTGCTTTGATTTAGTCCTCTAAAAATGAACAAAAATCAATATTATGGCTCTTCATGTCATTTTACACTTTTTTGTATGCTTATATCAAATAAAAAGTTACTTCTAAGCCAATGGTTCATCAACTACATTACGATCTTCTCGATTCTCCATGTATATGATTGTTTCCATTCTACCTAACTTTCTAGCAATCATCTTCCAATTTTTATCAATTCTAACAATGGCCAACTAGGCCCAATTTGAATCCCTTCCATTTCTATCAACATTTTCTTCCACAACACTTGGGGCAATAGGGATCATATTTTCCCCCTCCCCTTGGTTTCTTCAATCCGTTAAAACACGGGACTTCTTTTCCAATCAATCACTTGACCTTGTTCACTATAGTATTTTATTCTTTTGTTGTGATATTTCCTTCTTATATTTTATCATCGCTTGACCATTGACACTTGAGGGGGAAACATCATCCATTCTACTAATTTTTCTATGATTTTCTACTATCTTGAAAGTCACGTCATTTGTGCTACACCACATCAAAGAAGGGAAAATGTAGACGCCTAAATATGGCTACTCAATTTTACTATTAAAATTGCACCGATTATCCTTTTTCCCATAATTTTGTTATAATTAGTGATTTCCAGCTAATTAGCTAACATTCACCTCCATTTGGTCAATTAACGACACCTCATTAATTAACTAGCCTTCCCACTATCCCGAAACCAATTAACAACACTTTATTAGTTATAATCCTCTTCTACTCAATTACTTGACTATTATTAGTCAATTAAGCCTATTTAATAAATAAACCTTCTTATTGGTTAAATCCCTCTCTCAAACCCTTCAAATTCTACCAATTTCCTTCTAAATCACCTCCAAATGGATTCTCTAAGCTTAATTTATCCTACTAATTACTATTAGTTGATTAATTAAATCATCTCCAACTCCCATGAGTTGTTAATCACTAATTAATTCCTTCTAATCATGTTTATCCCTTTCTAATTCTACTTTATCTTTATCCCACATTCTCTAGGTTTCTAGCTTCTCCCAAATTGGAAAGCTATATAAAGAACCTAGTACCTACCTTTCAATTTGGCACCATCACATTACAGCTTTACATTATATACATATAATACAAGCATTTCAATCTTGAAAATCTTATGGATAAAGCATCCTCTTCTATCCTTTACTCGCAAAACAATAGTAAGGGAAGAACCATACATGGAAATCAAGCCATATTGGTGAGATCCCTTCCTCTTCATGGAGATATCCTTCCTTTGATCGCTCGTAATCACGATCGACTCAACAAAAGGAGCAACTACATTTTAAAAATCCCATAAAAATAACAAGGGATGGCTTAGTATTTCATGTTTAATTGGATGCATTAGTTAGTTTTTCCCTTCCATGGATTTATCATGATGCTTTGATATATTAGCTTAGTTATGGAGACTATGTGGTGTTAGTTTTCATTAAGTAACTTAGCTTGGTTTAATCACACACATACATATGGTACACCGGTGGGACACTCCTTTGTCTCATGCACATTTCTTAAGTTTTTGTAGTTAAGTTTCATTTTTGCTTACTAACCTCTTTTTGCACATGTTGATATAACTTTTATTTATTAACTTGTTTTGTTGATTTTTCATGTGTTGAGTGTTCCTTGTAGGAGTGAAGGAGGTAAAGTGCTGCCAAATTTGAATCTTATTAGCAAATTTTTATATTTTTGATAATTTCAGTTATTTTCACACATTTTTGAAGAGACATTGGCTCCCTACATTAATGTTAACCCTATTTGCATCTTTGTTACTCTTCATGTGATACCATTGCTGCATTTTCACTAGCGCTGATATTTCTTGTGTCTACATTACTGTCTATGCATTAGCATTACTATTTTATGCACTAGAGTCGCTCCTCTATGTGTTTATGTTCTCTAGAATTGTGTTATCTGTTATTTGTGTTTTTACCTCTGTATGCACGCAGGGTCCTCGCATGTCTACATTATCTTATTTGTGTTTGTGTAATCATATATGAATTTTCTTTGTTTGACTTGCGATTGCGTAAACATATGTACATTTGCATTATTTGACTTGCATTTGCATTAACCCTACTAGCTTCTATATTGTCTTATGTGTGTTTATGTTAGCGGAAGTGTGGTACCATCTACCTTCATGCGCTATCTTTATTCTAAATGTGTTAGCATTTGTTTCTATGCGCTAATATTATGTGTAGATTTTTGGGCTTGAGTTTTAAAAAATATAGAATCAATTTTTTGTGTTTTCTTCGCTTTTACAACTTTTCACATTTTTGTTTTGTAGGTTTTAATTTTAAAATCATTTTCTAACACATTTAAATGCTTTGATGAATGTTTTTTTTTCATTTTTCTTAAGTTATATCAAATCTTGTGTATTCTCTTCTCTTATGCTTTTGGGTGATCTTGAGAATCAAAAGAAACTTTGATCTTCATTTTCTAACATTGTGGTTTACTTGGAAAATTTCATCATTTAAGTTGTTTAAGGGAATTAATATTTTAAAGCATTTAATAGTCATTGATTTAAGTTTTTCCTTTTTACTTAGTTGGATCAAACATTGTGTATGCTCTTCTCTTGCGTCTTTTAACAATCTTGAGAATAAAAACAACCTTGATCCTATTTTAAACATTGGGGTTTATATGGAAAACTACTAAATCCTTTATGTACAAGACATTTCTCTTGTCAAAAATCAAATCGAAACAAATACTAATGACATTGTGTATAGGTTGCCAATTATTTACTAAACCACATTAAGATAAAAAGATAAAAAACACACCATTTTATTTTAAAACTGTATTTGTAGGTTCAAATAAGGGCCTAAACTAGTCCAATTTAAAATGTGGTAAGTGTTTTGGCATAAGCCATAAAAATCATTATGAGGATTACCACAAGAACCCCAAAGTAGTCAACACATTGAGGGAACTAGTTGACAAAATGGGAAGTGCCCCACTACCTACTTGACTAGAAATTCCCATGAGGAGTGCTAAAATTTGTCTATATGAGGCCTCTTTCATTAATTTGATTGTGGGGTAATGGTCCTTTGTCTAGGATTTATCTAGCGAAGTGTACCTCTCTTAGAAAAGTATTGGTGAGTATTAAGAACAAAATCCTAGGTATCCATTTGGCATCAATCCAACTTGACCATTATCCAAATTTATTTCAAAGATCCTTTGCAAAAAAAAATTCCTCAAAGTCAAAACCTTGTTATTTGAATAAGGGGAGAATCCATTGAAGTTTTTGCCACATGTTATTCATCACAAAACTTACAAATTAAAAACTTTTCCTAGTTTCTACCTTGTTATCAAACAAGGTGAAACTCTGCCAAAGTTGTGCCATGTATTTTTCATCACCACTTGTACTATCTCCCTTGTTTTATTTTGACATTTTTTTTCAAAAGAGAGCAACTAGAAGTATTGCCAAAAACAATTCCACCACTTTTGCACCCACTTACATCTATCCTTATTGTGATCAAAGTGATGTAAGTGTTCAAAGTGTGTCGGTACGCCCTCACTTTTTTTTGGTCTTGTATTGAAATCTATATTGAGACATCTCTTTGTAGAAGGTATTTTTCCTTGTTTCGTTACACTGATCGCATTTTATCAATCCAATTTTGATACTTACATCTTATTTTACCAAACTAGATATAAGTTTCCGAATTCTATTGTTACGCTTACTCACATTGTGGAGACTTATTTCTATACTTTGAAACATTGTTTTTCTTTAACCTTGATTTCGGTGCTTGAAGGTGCTATAGTTATGCTTGCTCACATTGTGTGAATCATTTTTGATTCTTACATTTTTTGTGTTAAAATTTTATTTAAGTGTCCAAATTGTATTGTTATGCTATTCACATTTATTTCCTCCATTTCAAAACATAGACATTTTTGTATTAAAATTGTTTTAAGTGTATACATTGTATTATTACATTGTTAAAATTAAATCAACCCCTTTTTAATACTTAAATATTGTTTTTCTAAAAAAAGATTTAAATGTTAAAATTGGGTTATCATACTATAAAAACAATCTTTGAAACAAAATGCAAACATAGGCAATAAGTTCTTTTATGGCTGATCCCTTGTTCATAACTCGTTAAATTTTTTCATGGTGACCTTTTGTCGTACATTTTGTGTCCTTTGAAAAATCATTGTGACATTTACACTGTTATGCTTCTTGATTTTCCGTAGGTTCATTGTAGCACTTGTGCACTTCCTTCAAAACCTTAGCAACACATTTCTTATCATGCCTCATATTACAAGATTGGCACATAGAAGAATGGGATAAAATCCTTTCCTTCATACTAATTTGGACCCATTACTTAAAGAAGAAAACTTGATTGATCATAATGGAGACCAAAGGAAAACTCCTTGTGATAACTTTGAGTTTGATCCAGTATGCCTAGACAACTTCTCTTCTAGAATAGAGATCAAGTTCTAGAAAAATTTCTAGAATAAGGGGATAGATTGCCACCTGAATTTTAAAATACTTTTCTTACAAACAAGGTTCAAGGGGAAGAAGAAATGGATCATCCCCTTTAATATTTTGATGACATATTAAATCCTAGACATGCTTCTACTTTTGGGAAAGGAATTAACAATGAAGACAAAGAAGATCCTAAGAACACAAGTTGTTATCGCTACCACACATTAGAATTAATCATGAAGGTAGAGTTGAGAGTGTAGATCTTGAACAATCCCCTCTAAGAGAAACTCAAATAGAACCCCACAATGATGAGGTTAATGTAAAAAAATTTACAAGACCTTAGTTGTCAATTGGCCAACGTAGATTCTCATGTCCACAAAGACACATGTAGAGCTACACGTAATGAGAAACCTAAGGTCACATATAATGAAAATTACAATAAAAACCATGGGGTGAAACATGAAAGTCTAACCACATGTAGATACTTGCCACACTTTTACGTGGCCAAAATTTTGACCAAGAGTGACAATCCATGAAAAATGCCCATAAAATTATTCAAGAATATAATTTTGAACAAAGTAAGAAATATACATTTGAAGAATTATGTCCATACCCTTTTGATAGGGAAATGTTTTGTACTCCCTTTCCTCTTGATTTCTATATCCCTAAATTTAAAAATAGAGGGGTAAAGGTGATCCACTTGATCATGTCAAATAATTTTTCATGGCTTTCTAAGAATTTGCATATATAAGCAATAACTATCTTATTCTCTTGTTCACCCGAAATATTGGAGGCCACGAAATTGAATGGTTTCTTCATATTCCAAAAGGATCTGTTTGCACGTTTTTGAATTAGATGAGAAGTTTGTTTAGTGATATCAACGATGATATACCTTTCTAATGCCAAACAACATAATAATGAAAAATTCACTAGTTTCCTACAATGATGACAAGAGTTAGCTAGTCACTTCCCTTCCTCTATTCCGGATAAATAGCTTGTTAATATCTTCGTACCTAACTTACATCCTATGATATCCTTTCACTTATAAATGAATTATGTAAGCACTTTCAAGAACTTGTTGAGAAAGGAATCTAGATTGAGAAGGATTTACTCTCTAAACGGATTTTAAAACCTTTTCAATGAGACAACCATGAGTCTAAACCTACTGAGACAAAACAAAATTATTAAAAAAACATTTTCGTAGGTGACAGAATGAAAAATCCCAAACATGTTCAAGCAAAGGCATAGTAGCTTTATTTTGAAACTTTCCAAAGGACTAATCACACCTAAGATTAAACTTCGAATGTTCACTCCTTTTACAGATTCTTTTCATCAATCTTGAAATAGTTAGATGCAGTGAACATGGTTAAGTTCCCTAATACTACACCCTTTTTCCGACGATGCACCAAAACCATCATGGTACAAAGACCATGAATATTATGAATATCATCACTTCAAGGCCATACCATGGATAAATGTTTAAAGTTGAAAACTTCATTTAGGACATCATATATAGTGAAGATGCTGTAATGTATTCTCCTAAACCTAGAAAAACCTCTAAAAATAGTTGGGAGTCTATAAAGATCCATTCCCTAAGCATAAACATGTGGATAAAAATACGAATCAAGGTCAATCCTCCCAAAGTAAAAATTCCAATCATATTGTTACTGGAACAACTCATCATTTTGATTCTCTTAATGGTTATGTCAATCATACCACCGAGTATGCGAATGCCATCAAGATCAAGATACAAGAGTGTGTCGTGGAAACACAAAACACTCACCTTATCATTCCATAACCTCCTCTGCCTACCCCTCTAGGATAGTCATTATTATCTCCTTAAGAAAATTGAGAAGACTACTGCCAATAATTCTATCTTGGATCTTCTCAATATATCCATTATTCATAAAGGAATCCTTTATAAAACTCTTCAGGGGTAAGGATTTTCCAAATATATCGATCCATCATGCTTTCAAGCCTTGGTTGTACAAATTTCTCCATCTCGAACATATTACATTTAGACCAACATGAGATTCCAATGGGTGGTCATACACATAATCTCCTTTGTACATTGAAGTGATTGTCACTTGTAAAAGATCAAAAGGGTGCTTGTGGACAATGGTTCTAGCCTTAACATATGTACCTCGAAACTCATCAAATATTTAGGACACACTCGATATTGAACTCGAGCCTAATATTATCACCATTAAGGCCTATAATAATGCAAAGAAACCGTAGACACTAAAATTAGGTCACACTCCCCTTTGGTCCTCAACAAATAAACACCCTTCATCACATTCACCTAGCCATGGCCCCCTTCACCCCACTAATATTAATTTAATTACATTAATTAATTATCCTCTCTATATCTATTATTTAAGTATCTTATTTTAAATAATATCCACACATACATTCACTTAGACACCTCACCAAGCCAACTCAACCTAAGACCTTTTCTTAGTAAGTTGCCATAACTAACTAAGACTTACCCAAACCATAAAAATAAATGCCTACATTCCCTCTAACCACATTCGCACATGCTCACAAGAATCTCCTAGTATAATCCATGGGTTTATGACATGAAATCTGAGGAAATCAAGAGGATCTCCATAGTTTAGTAAACCTAGGAAATCCCACCTTGACCAACGTTGGTTACCCCTAACCATTGTCGGTTAAGTCGGAATTGCCGTCGGTTACCCTTTTAACCCAAAAACAACCTTATTCTATAGGTTGGTAGTTGGAAAAAGAAGGTTGGTGAGAAAAAACACATCTCAGAGAGATAACACATCTTCAAAGAGCAAATTCCAGTGAGAATCCGCATGCAAGGAAGGAGATCAAACATCTTTTCTTGCATAGCCATCCTAGCCATGATCTGATCTAACCAAGAAAAGAGGAATGTACATGAAGCCCATGTAGAAGATTTCCTTCAGTTGGTGATCACTTGCAGCCTTTAAACCCCTCATCAACACCTCCATCCCTCACTCATAGGCATTCAGGACCGGAATCCAAGTAAGTATAACGTCATACTTTTCTGGTTTATTTCATTTCATCATCATTTTATCATCTATTATATACCTAGCCACCTATTGACCTCTCAACATTTTCACCTCCATATACCCATTGAAACCTCGCCAAAGCCTACCCCAGTCACCCAATACCTCATCCTAACCAACCAAAGTCCTTTGTGCAATCACAAAGGAGACCCAAAGCTTGTTCTGTGGCATTTCCAAATTTCCACAAGACAAGAACGACACCGGCTACACCTAACTATCGTCGGTCACCCTTAATCGACATCAGTCTCTGTATTTTCCCATACATCCTACGATCAGAGACCTACCCACCAAATTTCATCTCACCCTCATCCACCTATGATCTACCCGAGACCTCTCACAAACTTGCGAGAACCTTAACCAATCATTTGACCTTTGGATTCTATTCTAGCTTATAATGTTAAATTAGATCTATTTCTTATTGTGTTTTAAGTGAGAAACCTAAATCATTTTCAATTATAATAGGATTTAATTTGTTTACAACATTAAATTGTTTAAAACAGTGGACTGATAGCCATCTAGGAAGTATCACACTTCCTGGATCTAGCATACGCTAGGTAGTTCACTGCCCATATTGTTTAATTCCTTTTGGTGGTCTTGCTTTGCATTACAGGTAGTTCCTCCTAGCCAAAAGGAAGCTCTCACGATCAGTTATGGATTCAGAAGTCATATGCATGCAACAACCCATCAACCAACATTTGAATAAGTATTCCTCCTACACCCGTTACCCTATCTATTTTGTCAACACTTCAAAGAAACAATACAGGAATTAGGTGAAACATTTTGGCATGCCTTCAGTGGGACCCATCCAGGGTTCCTTGCATTTCATTCATTCCTAGGAAAATTTGTGTGTTTGTTTCCCTTCTGAAAAGCATACACACTAATTTTCTTCCTTGGTAACCCACCTCTTCTTTCTATTTGCTCTAAAGGAAACTTTTCTTTTGGTGTAATTAAAAAGAACCATTTCTTCATGTTTTCTACATTGTAGTGAAAGAGCATCCCTCTTCCTCTTCATCTTATTGTGTCATCCAATTTCACATCTCGATTTGGGCTTAAAAATAAGTGCATTGCATTCTGATTTATTACATTAGCTCACATTAATTGAGGGCAACCTATACACTGGAAGTCATGCCCAACTGATGGTTGACAAATGAATTGTAGAAAATCACTTCTTTCATTTTCTCTTTCTCTGAGTCTTACAAAACCTCACAAAAATTTAAAATACACACATTCTTAAACAACATCTTACCTGGAAGAAGCTGTAGGTGATCACATGATCACGACATAGTGGGCACCTAGCTCGTTGCTCTGTTGAGTCATACTTCAGAGTGAAACCCACCCCCACCATAACATACCTAAAACCTCACCTTTTAGATCTCCTTCTTTGTAGGAAGCCATCCTCACCAAAAACTCTATTTCACAATTCATGTGTCAGTCCCTAAATAACATAAGCTAAATAAACATAATAGAAAAGGGCACTCCTAGGATCACATTTTTCTTAGTGTTTCTACTTGGCTTGCGTTTTGAGGTGAGAGATCACGTTCTTCATTTTTTTTCATCCTTGCACGCTCCTCATCATAGCTGGTGTATTCTAGCTTCACCTAAGTGTGCCTAGGCCATATCATCATCATTCTCAAAATTCTGGGTCTGATTCTACATCATATTTTAATTCACAACCACTTTTCTTTCATCACTATTTCAATTTCATAGTAACCTTCGCTTGTTACCCTCCTCGATCATCATCGGTTATACCCAACCGACGTTGTTCTAGGTCCTTTTGCTAACCTACTCAAAAGGACATTTTTATTCATTTTCTTTAACTTTTTATAGTCCTCCTATCACTACCATCATACCCATTGATGTTGTAAACACCATTAGATTTGGCATACCTGTCAGATTTCACCTTCTGCCTTGTTTTTTCACTCACTATCCATTTTCTACAAAGTGATGATAAGTGGTTACTCCTGTCCAGCGTCGCTTTTCCCTAACCGGCATCGCTTAGCCTATTTCACATTCCAACCACCATTAGGTACCTAATCCACTTTTTTCACCGATTCACTGCTCCCGTTGTTCTCTCGTGTCATTTACGAGAGAAGCAACCCTACCTAATCAATACTAGTTCACATGGTGTTGACCCGAAGACAAGAAAGTGCACTCGTATTTCACGCCGCCAGGTTGTCAACCACTCCCACCTAGTCCTTCACCACCTTTCATTTTATCACCAGCCATCAATCCCATCCACCTATTACTATCACTACGGAGATGAGGAGTTTGCTCGACTCCTTGACCAAAACCCTTCTACCTTGCGCTTTTACCTCTCCCACTCGTCCACTTGAGATGCCTTAGGTCGGTTGATATACGACATGCCCGTATCTATTCCCCAACTCTCACTCCCACTCCCGCATCGCCCCATCTAGCTCTATGCTGCCCGCATCTACCTTACCCCCAGGTTGTTTCATAGCTAGGTCTTATACCCGCTATAACCTGCCACATCTCGCTACCTTTGTGGCACCCGCTACATCCACCATACCCACGATAACTACCCCAAAAACAATCTCATCCACCCTAATGTTTCACACATACCGTAGCTACATTACCACCTCTAGTGTCGGTGACCCCTACCCCATTTCGAATGTGGTCCTTTCCATTCCATAATCATTGGTCCCTATTGCCACTAGGGTTACCACAACCCTTCCACCCCCATATACATACTACCGAAAACCTCCTTTCATCCGTTATACATTCTGCGGGTACGTGCACCCCCATTTCACTACCTTCTTCTCAATCAACCTACATGGCAGCCCCATACACTAGAGTGCCACCCTTGTTATATGCCCAAAACCAACCCTCTCACGCTACAGGAGGCACCCAATCATCACAACCCACCAACGACCTAATTAAATTGATGTTGGACAAGATGTAGACATTGGAGGCATCGGTTTCCAGCTCCCGCAACACTCTCACCTATGAAGATATTTGCAACGAGCCCATTCACCCATCCATTCCTATCCGCTCATACCTTGTGCATTGGGAAATGCCTAAATTCAATTATTTCAATAGAAAAGAAGACCCACAACAACATTTGTGGTCATTCAAACACGGTGTTATCTCGATCGCTCATGATGATGCCTTGCTCTCGAGAACCTTTCCCATGTCCTTCACTAGACCTACATTATATTGGTATAGTGGGTTACCTAAAACACTCTATATTCTCATTCAATTAGGTAGCCCAAGCCTTCTTGGATCATTTCTCTATCAATATCATCAAGAAGGTTACTATGACCGATCTATACTCCACACATCGGATGAGGAAAATCTATCATAGATTTTGGCACTCGCCGGTGTAGCTTGATCAACCAACTTACCTTCTAACTCGCCACAAATAGAACTCATCGAGATCTTCTCATGGGCTTGTGCTAGACATATATCACCGACCTTGCAGTCTAAACCTTCCAAACATTTGATGAAGCATTTACTATGGCACGAAAGTTAGAGATTCAGGCCATCGAAGAGAAGAAAATCCAATTACGTAATAAGAATTCAACATTCAATTCGAATGATACCTATTCTTCTTCCAAACCATAAACCAATTATTCAAAATCTAAGGGCACCGCTAACACAAGAGGGTACTCAAGGCTGGCCTAGCTCATCCGTTAAATCAGGCTACCCCTTTATCTAATCTCTCACCGTCCATACTTTTCAATTCGACGAGAGCAACGGAAACATACCCCAATTGGGAACCTTACTCTTTTGTCTTAGAAAATCTCATCAAATCCGAGCCATCACCCTTCCACCTATAAAACCACACACTAGTTTTGACCACCTGCTCGCCCCATGCCTACATGGTATAAAAACATGACTTCAGAACTATCATTGAGTAAAGGGTCATAGTGATGGAAATTGCATCACTTTCAAAAATATTGTCCAAGAAATGCTCGAGAAAGGTGAGTTAAACATGGATAATCCTAATGCACCTACCAACCAAAACCTACACATCTTCAAGAAACCATTTCCCAACCATGCCCCTTCGTTTGATCAAACCGGTGAGACCTCAACTCACAATACCCATACCCACGAGGTTCACGCTATCTTTAATGATGTACTTATCACCTCCCAATTACCCCATATTCCTTCCATAGAGGATATCCTAGCCTAAAATCCTCCTTCCGTGTTGGAACCAACCTCCCCTGTTCCTTCACCAATAGAGGAACACCTTTCATCTCCTTTATCACCTATGGAGGATTCTTCCACTAACATTGAGACCATCTCACCCCTGGCTTCACCACTTAGAGAACATTTTCCCATAGTACCTCCTCCACCCATAGAGGAGCACCCATTACCTCCTCCACCCACAAAGGAGCACCTATTACCCCACCCACGAGAGGAGCACCCATTACCTCCACCACCCAGAGGAGCACCCATTACTTCCTCCACCCACAAAGGAGCACCTATTTGTTCCTCCACCTATAGAGGAACTCCCATCATCTCCTCCACCCATCATAGACCCAGTTTAGATACCTTTGCCTCTTGGTGAGCATTCTCCATTAGCTACCCAAAATCCTACGAGACCTACTTTCGGCTCTCTTACCCAAGGAAGCCGAGGCTAGCCAATTCCCCATCTCTCGAGACACATTTTACGGAATTGCCATTAGGTCCTCACCAAATCCACCAACAAACGTGCCATTCTCACGTTTGGCTGATCACGTTAGAATATGTGGATAGGGATCTACTATGGGGGTGCCTTTTACTTCCCATCTCAACACAGATGCAGAGATCCCTTGTTGATACCTCCACTATCTACCCAAAAATATTTCGACCAATCAAACCAAACACAACCACCTCTATCACAACCCCTTCCACGACACCTATTATAGCTCAAACCACACCCTTACCCATAACCCAACCTACATCTAAACCCAAATCCACACATACAACATCTTCCTCAACTAAACCTATTACCACTTTAGGGGTCACCCCGACCACCAGCCTTACTCATCCACCTATTAAATTGGATTTAGCTACATCCTCCAAAGTCAACACCACACCTACTCCGACACCCAAACAGAAGCACCAAACCCATAGAACTCATACCTGGACACACCAATCACACCTACACTTGTCCCATCTATCTTAGGACCTCAGCTACCCAACATGGTCAAGAAACCTCCACCCACCATAAACCAAAAACACAACAACCCATTCCTTCCTCACAAAACCTCGACCTACCTAGATGTTGTTGGTCGTCAAATAGGACTTCTAAGAAGAGCAACATCGGGGGGACAAGAAGTCTCTCCTCTTTAATGGGAGAGGTTCCCTTATTCGAAACAAACTTATTTACAAATATACAAAACATGATTTTATGGTTGAACTTGGATATTACGAAAGTGTTTTCCACAAGGATCATCGATTCTGAAAGGGCGAGGAAAGGAAATACGAGGATGAGCGAGAAGAGCAACATGCAGGATTATAGATAGCAGAATAATCCTTTATGTATACGAAGTTGCAGTGAATTTAAAACAAGATCGTTTGTACAAGATGAGATTACCAGACACAAAGTTCTGTAAATAACCTTCTTCAGATTCATTAATCAAGGACACAAAGTTCCTTCTTGGTTATACAAGATCACTATACTCGCAATATTTGAAAATATGCAATCAGTGAGACTAACGAACTAGAAACAAATGATCTTCACGAAATTAAAAGAAAACACAGAGATAACAGAGATTAGATAGACAATGAATGGAAAGCCCTTTTGTATTGATTTCTCTCTGATCTATTTACACTTCCAGAAAATATGCCAAGTTCTTCCTCCTTTTGAATGGCGTGGAAAGGCCATTATATAGCTTACAAATCAGTTATTCTTTGTAACCGCTTTCTTTTAACTAAGAATAGTTAAGGACCGCCAATCGTAACGCCTTAACTAATTACAAAGAAAACGAAAAGAAAGGGGAAGAAGAAAAAGAACAAGAGAGAAGACGGGTGGCCGATCACTTTGAGAGGGACCCACCGTCTTGAAACCGCTTCTTGAATTTTCTTCCACGTATCATTATGTCCTTGCCACGAGGACACACGAGAATTTTCATCTTGAGGATGACAATGAATATCTTTGAAAACTGATGTAACCGGCGTCTTGAGAGCTTCGTCCTTCTGCCAGCTGTCCTTGAAATTTGATCTTCGGATTGATAGCATCAGAGCCGCAACTTAAATTCATATTTTAGCATATTCGGGTCGAGCGGGAAAAACTAAGTATGAATTGCATTAGGTTCACTTGGGACATGTGAGACGCGAATGCGCGAAACACGCGGTTCGGCCGATTCGGGTGAAACAGGGAGAAGACGCACAAATGCATTTTGGGACATTTGGGACGAAAATGCGCGAAGGACGCGGTTCGGGTGTTTCGGCCGAAATTGGAACAGTTTGCATTTTTTTGATTTGGGACAAAGAGCTCTGAGGTACGCGACTCGGGAGTTTCGGCCGATCGGGAACAGAGAGCAATTTGGAACTCGGGACAGTTGGGACAAAATTGCGCGAAGGACGCGGTTCGGGCGAATCGGCCGAAAATGGAACAGTTTGCCCGATTAACTTTGGGACATTTGGGACATGAAAGCGCGGTTCGGGCGAATCGGCCGAAAATGGAACAAAAGGCCCGTTTGAACTTGGGACATTTGAGACAAAAAGTTCCGGAGTACGCGGCTCGGCCGGTTCGGGTGAAAATGGAACAACTCGCACTTTTTGATTTGGGACATTTGGAACAAGAAAGTGCGAAGTACGCGGTTCGGGTGATTCGGCCGAAATTGAAACAACTTGCACAATAAGTTTTGGGACACTTGGGACAAAAAGTTCCGACGGGCCCGAAAATGGAACAACTTCAGGGATTTCGGCCGATCGGGGAACAGAATGCACTTTCGTACTTGGGACAGGCGGGACAAAAATGTCCGACAGGCCCGAAATACATACAAAATGACCCAAAACACAGATTTTCTCAATTTTCACGACTTAGGCACTTTAGAGAAAACACTCATAACTCAAAATTTTGAAATTTTACTTTTATCAGAGCAGGGAATTTTGAGTGGACAACAGCTGGCTCCTTCTGGGGATGACTTGGCATAAATTCAAGGAATGAGGCAAGGCAAGAACTTAGACAAACTCGGGAAAGCAGACCAGTGCCTTATCCATTGGGCCACGAGTCAAAAACCACCAATACGAGAGGGCAACACACCGAAAAACAAAAAGGAAAACACACCAAAAGCGAAGCAAAAACACATGCACGAAATATACAAGAGGACTCCCTAATCACCTAGGACTTGAACAACTTGAGATCTTTTGCCACTATAAGGAAGTGGGAGGGGGGAACCATCCATGTAATCAAGATAGAAAGAATTCTTACCAGCAAAGTGCCTGATCTTGAAAGGCCCGAGCCAAAGGGAATCAAACTTTCCATGGCTGCCACGAGGTTCATGTCTTTTATCCCATAGCAACACAGTGTCTCCAACTTGGAAATCTCTGAACCTAGCTTTCTTGTCAAACAGGGCCTTTACCTTTTGCTGGTGAACAGATATCCTATCAGCAACCATCAATCTGTCCTCATTCAGTTTATGCAGGTACATAATCCTCTTATCCAGAGCATCACTGAAACTAGTATCCTCAATGGCCTTCATTAGGTGCAAGGCTGGTAGTTCCACTGTCACTGGCAATTGAGCTTCTGCTCCATATATCACTTGAAAAGGAGACATTCCAATGGCTCTCTTTGGTGTAATTCTGTCTGCCCAAAGAGCATCATAGAGCTTCTTGTGCCAGTTTCGTTGAGACTCATTGACCAACTTCCTTATGATAGTCACCAGATTTTTGTTAGTGGATTCTGCTTGCCCATTTCCCTGAGGGTAGTAATCTGAAGAGTGAGCCAAAGAAATGCCATATCCATAGCAGAAGTCCATTATCTCAGCTGAAGAGAAATTCGAGGCATTATCTACAATCTTGTTAGGTACACCATACCTTACCAAGATGTTCTCTTTGATGAAGTTGCAAACCACTTCAGAAGTAGTGCTCTTAACTGGAATAGCTTCCACCCATTTGGTGAAGTAGTCAGTGGCAGTTAGCACATGAGTGTGACCAGCACTAGAAGCAGGATTGAGTGTACCAATGAAGTCCAAACCCCACTGTTGAAATGGTTCCTCAATCACAACTGGCTTGAGAGGCAAAGAAGCCAATTTAGGTCTTCCCACAAAAGTCTGACAAGCCTCACATTTATCCACCCACTTGGATGCATCTCTAAACAAGGAAGGCCAATAGTATCCTCCACGGAGTATCTTGTGAGCAGTAACCGTTGATGAAAAGTGCCCTCCACATGCATGATCATGAAAAGCTGAGAGCAACTTTCTCTGTTGTTCCTTGTCTACACACTTCAAAAATCTCCCATCTAAGCCACGCTTGAACAAAGCATTTTCCCATAATACATATTGCGCTGACCTCAATTTAACAGTCCTCTTTTCTTTGGCAGTTAAATGAGAGGGGCATTCCCCATAGGTGAGAAAATGGGCGATGTCAGCATACCATTCATCAACTGAACTAAGGAACAGAACAGTAGGAAGGTCAACTTTCTCCTCCAGCAACTCATGTTTAGCTCCTTCAGCAATGAGCTCACAAAGACCTTTTCCACGAACCAGCTTGGTTGGTTTGATATCAATGTCATACTCTTGGACCTTAGCAACCCAGTTCCCTCTCTTGGATCCAAATTCTTGTTGTGTGAGAATTGACTTAACAGTGGTATCTGGAACCAGCACTATGGAATGAGAGTTGAGGATGTAAAAGCGAAATTGCTTGCAGCTTTAACCACCTGCAAAAGCATGTTTCTCCATCATAGTATATTTCAACTCATGATCTTTCAGAATATAGCTCATGAATGCGATTGGTAGCTCATGCTCATTAGAGTCTTCTTGAGTTAACACAGCAGCCAAGGTATTATCTGTAGCATAGCAATAGATGATGAAATCTTTCTTTGAAATCAGGACAGGCTAAAACTGGAGTTTTAGCGATAGCTCTTTTGATACCTTGAAAGGATTCCTTTCCTTGAAGACCAACCAAATGTTTGTTTCCTTTCATCATCGAGAAATATTCAAAGTTAATTCTGTAAAAATCGGGGATGAATCTTCTTAAAAAATTGATCTTACCGAAGAAGGAGTGCACGCCCTTTTCTTGGTTGGGAGAGGAATTTCTTTGGATGGCTTGAACTCGTTCAGGATCAATCTTAATCCCATCCTTGGAAACGATGTGTCCTAATAACCTTCCCTCAGTGACACAAAAGATAGATTTTTTAGGGTTCAGAGAGATCCCATGCTCTCTGCATCTCGTGAAGCTGTCTCTAGGTGATCAAAATGATCCGCTCTTGTCTTGGAAAACAACATCGGTCATCAAGGTAGATGACAATACACTTCCCTTTTAAGCTTCCAAAGCCAGATCCATAGCTCTTTGGAAGTGGCACCAGGCATTAATAAGCCCAAAAGGCATTCTCTTGTAAGCAAAGGTGCCCCAAGGAGTAGTGAAAGTTGTTTTATGTTGATCTCGATGTCTCACCTCTACGATTGTATCCGAGAAAATCCATCAAGCATAGATAACATTTCGAGCTTTATTCTTGCTTGCAATATTTGATCCATCATGGGCAAAGGATAATTATCTTTCAGAGAAGCCTGATTCAGGTTCCTGAAATCAACACAGATGCGGATCTCACCATTCTTCTTTCTAACAGGCACAATATTTGCAATCCATGTTGAATGGTGAATAGGAAAGATAATTTTAGCTTTCAACAACTTCTGTATCTCCTGAAAGATGGTGTCAGCTACTTTGGGGTTGTATTGTCTCTGTTTCTGCTTGAAAGGCTTAATTCCAGGCTTGAGGGGAATAGAGTGCTGCATATCTTTTGGTTTGAAAGCTTTCAAATCTTCATAAGAGTAAGCGAGAACATCTTTATACCTTTTTAGAAGATCAATTGCTTTTCTCCTCTCATCTGCTGTGCAACATTTTCCAATGTTCACGAGCTTGGGGTCAGTAGAACTCCCAATATCAATCTTATCATACTCAGCTGATTGCTGAGGCCCAGAAGAAGCTCTAGATTTCACATACCTGTCATGCTTATCAAATAGTTCCTCCAAACTCACCAGCCCTTTAGGAATCTTGTTTCCTTTGAGCTTAATGCACCCTTCCTGATCTGTTTCTTCTCCTTGGGTGACAGCTTGGCCAAAGGACACACTTTCACGAGGCAGGTTGTCACTTCCCTCAAAATACAGTTGTTCAAAATTACCTTTGAGTTCTAGGAAGGAAAGCAAATGCTGATCATTATTGAAAACCTGCCAGTTATTGGCATTATCAGGTACACTAGGCCGATGGACCATCTCAATGGTGAATTTATCCCGAGAAAAGTCAGGATGAGGAATCGGTGACCACGTGAGACGAGCCAACGAATCAGCCTGCTTGTTCTTTTCCCTAAATCTTGCTTGATAGAAAAGCATCAAGGAACTCAATAGAATCCCAAACTGATTCGGTAATGCCTTAACCTTCCATTTTTACTTGAAAAAGGTTTCGACCTGCTTTACAATCAACTCTGCGTCACCACGAGCGAAAGATTCTTTATACCTTGTTCTTTGGCCACTGTGATCCGAGAATGAGAGCCTCGTATTACTCTTTGTGTTATTAGTGTTCTCGAACTGCAACTTAAATGAAAAAGGATGAAGGACACCTTACGTGACACCGAGTAGAACACCAGCTCGAACCAACCGAGTGAGAACAACTTCCATCAAATTCTAAAATCCAAACCCCGTTAGGATCTCTAGGAGACACTTTGGGGTGGGATTTCATCGAGGACATAATCATGTAGTTTCCATGACCCATATCCTCATAGAGTATTTGTGCTCTAGGATCATCCATTTTCTGCACAATATACTCAGACTGCTTTTCAGGCAACAACTTCTTCATTTGTCCATTGACAGGCACGAGTGCATGCGACCAGTCCATCTGGATTTCCCCACCCACATCTTTGCAGAAGTTCCTACTTAGCAACATCCCGTATGAAGGAGGGATATCTGCTACTAGGATGGTAGCCAACACTTTCTTTTCAGGCAAGGCAGCAAAGCCACTTGTGCATCTTTAATTCTCCCGACCAGGGGCACTTCTTTACTTTCCATGGAGTAACAGGATCCATAAGTGCGAGTGAGGGTCAGGCCTAAAGCATGAGCTACTTTAGCAGGCATTACGTTATCTGAAGCTCCAGAGTCTATGACACAATTACTGAGCTTATGGCCAGCTATTAGTAGTGTTACATAAAATGGTTTAATTTTGTCACCAGGCGAGGTGACAGCAGCTACCAGACTGGGCTGTGGTGCAGAAGGAGGAGTAGGTAGAAGGCCTTTAGAAGTGGTCTTAGAGTTGGAATTAACAAAGTGGATCATTTTGGCAAAGGCTTTGGGATGGGTTTGATAGTACTCAGCTTCTGAGATTTGGACCTTGGTCTTTTTCAGGTGATCAACAATATCAAAGGATCCAGAAGTGGACGGGCCATCATCATTTGGAATTCTAGGCTTATCAACTTTAGGAGAAAAAGAAGAAACAACTTTGGTAGCAGGATTGATAGGACTCACCTTTGGTGCAGAAGAAGTAGGGATAGGAGATCCTCTTTTGCAATAACAGGGATAGTTGCCGATTGCTCCTTGGATTTCTTAGGTGGTGGTCACCTTCTCCCTCTGCTTTGTCTGTTCTCGAGTCATGACAGCAAATGATTCGCTGTTCATGTCTGCTACCACTTCATCATAATCATCTCCATCATCAATGCCCTCAGTGGTAAAGAAATTCACTCGAGATCCCTCAAGTTCTTCTGCCTCATCATCAAATTCTCCACAAACTCTTATGCAAGCTTCATTATCTTCATCATCATCTGGTTCTTCCACCTTCGCGAGTCGCATTCATAGGAACCTAACGGGAGGTCCTTGAGTGCTAGTCTTGTTTGAGAAGCGAGCAAATGATTCTGGGCTGGAAATTTCTTCTTGGAACATCTGCGTAAGGGCATCTTTGAGCCATTGTTTCTTTATAGCAATAAGATCATTTGCAAGTTTACGAACTAATGGATCGAGTGTTAGGTCCGGGGTGGAAGAGGAAGAAGCGGCGGACTTAGATTTGGGAGGGTCTCTTCTCAACTTCCACGACATGATCAAGTCATCCTCGACACTAACAATGACCCGTTCTTGATCTCGACTAATGTTGCGAGATTAGCCCTTCTTAGTGCATAACTAACTTTAGGTGATTGGGCATTTAGAAAAAACATTTTGAATCCGATCAACGGGTCGAGTGTTTGTTGGAATTTTATTTATCAACCTGTTGAATCGAGCCACAAACTCTCTCATGGGTTCTTGTGAATCTTTCTTTATACGAGAAATTTGGGCAAGCAAAGCATGCACATCTTACTGCCCGGCTTGAAACGATTCTCAATTGGGTTCTCATGGTGTCCCGATCGGTTATAGCACCAGTTAGGAAAGGTGAAAGAACCAATCAGCAGCATTTTCTTGTAAAGTCTCCACGAAACAGACCTTACGGAGACGTCTTCATGTTCAACTCCCAAAACTCCACAGGCAACAATGAAAGCTGCGATGTGTTCATCAGGATGCACTTTGCCATCACCTTTGAATTTGGGAAGTTCTTAGGTTACCTCTGGGTAACTCATGCAGAAGGCGAGTAAGGGCCGGGGGCCCACACGATGACCCCATGGTAATGGTGCCGCCATTCTTGGAAAAACGGCTTGGAGAGGAACTTTAACACCAGCGAGGATCAAAGCTCGTAGATTGGGACTAGCAGGCTTTGAAGGAATACCACCCGTAGGACTTCTTTCTTGAACAGGTGGAGTGCTCGTCGAACGAGTTCTTCTATTTCTTGTTGAAGGAAAGGAAAACCTGCTTTGCTCAAAAGTTGGCGAGAGTCTTGATACCAAGGGTCCTTCTCCCTCGAGTAAAACGCGGAGTCGCCAGATCAAAAGATGATCAAAAATTACTGAACTGGAATGTGATTTTCCCCAGCGGAGTCGCCAAAAACTGTTGGTCGTCAAATAGGACTTTTAAGAAGAGCAACAGTCAGGGGACAAGAAGTCCCTCCTCTTTAATGGGAGAGGTTCCCTTATTCAGAAACGAACTTATTTACAAATATACAAAACATGATTTTATGGTTGAACTTGGATATTACGAAAGTGTTTTCCACAAGGATCATCGATTCTGAAAAGGACTGAGGAAAGGAAATACGAGGGATGAGCGGAAGAGCAACATGCAGGATTATAGATAGCAGAATAATCCTTTATGTATACGAAGTTGCAGTGAATTTAAAACAAGATCGTTTGCACAAGATGAGATTACCAGACACAAAGTTCTGTAAATAACCTTCTTTAGATTCATTAATCAAGGACACAAAGTTCCTTCTTGGTTATACAAGATCACTATACTCATGATATTGAAAATATGCAATCGGTGAGACTAACAAACTAGAAACAAATGATCTTCACGAAATTAAAAGAAAACACGAGAGATAACGAGAGATTAGATAGACAATGAATGGAAAGCCCTTTTGTATTGATTTCTTTACGATCTATTTACACTTCGAAAAATATGCCAAGTTCTTCCTCCTTTTGGAATGGCGTGGAAAGGCCATTATATAGCTTACAAATCGGTTACTCTTTGTAACCGTTTCTTTAACGAGATAGTTAAGGACCTTGCCAATCGCAACCCTTAACTAATTACAAAGAAAACGAAAAAAGAAAGGAAGAGAGAAAAGAATGAAGGAGAAGAAGACAATGGCGATCAGCGAGGGACCCACCGTCTTGAAACCTCTTGCTTGAATTTTCTTCCACGTATCGGCTATGTCCTTGCCACGAGGACACACCAGAATTTTCATCTTGAGGATGACAATGAATATCTTTGAAAACTGATGTAACCGAGCGTCTTGAGAGCTTTGTCCTTCGCAATTTGTCCTTGAAATTTGATCTTGGATTGATAGCATCGAGCCGAACTTAAATTCATATTTTAGCATATTCGGTCGAAGCGGGAAAAACTAAGTATGAATTGCATTAGGTTCACTTGGGACATGTGAGACGCGAATGCGTGAAACACGCGGTTCGGCGATTCGGGTGAAACAGGGAGAAGACGCACAAATGCATTTTGGGACATTTGGGACGAAAACGCGCGAAGGACGCGGTTCGGGTGTTTCGGCCGAAATTGGAACAGTTTGCATTTTTGATTTGGGACAAAGAGCTCTGAGGTACGCGACTCGGGAGTTTCGGCCGATCGGGGAACAGAGAGCAATTTGGAACTCGGGACAGTTGGGACAAAATTGCGTGAAGGACGCGGTTCGGGTGAATCGGCCGAAAATGGAACAGTTTGCCCGATTAACTTTGGGACATTTGGGACATGAAAGCGCGGTTCGGGCGAATCGGCTGAAAATGGAACAAAAGGCCCGTTTGAACTTGGGACATTTGAGACAAAAAGTTAAGTACACGGCTCGGCAGTTCGGGAAAATGGAACAACTCACACTTTTTGATTTGGGACATTTGGAACAAGAAAGTGCGAAATCGCGGTTTGGGTGATTCGCGAAATTGAAACAACTTGCACAATAAGTTTTGGGACACTTGGGACAAAAGTTCCGAAATGACCGAAAATGGAACAACTTTCAGGATTTCGGCGATCGGGAACAGAATGCACTTTTGTACTTGGGACGGGGCGGGACAAAAATGTCCGACCAACCGCACCTTACCACTTGAAATACACTCTGAAATGACCCGAAACACAGATTTTCTCAATTTTCACGACTTAGGCACTACATTCACCTTCACCTAAGAAGTGTGTCTTCGTAGTCCTCTCAAGAAAAAACTCTTGGGATTTATCATTTCCTACATGGCATAGAAGTTGACCCTACTAAATTCGGGGCCATTTTTGAAATTCCTCCACCCACTAACCTTAGGCAACTCCGTAGCCTATAAGGTAAGTTGCATTCTTTTCATCATTTTATTTCACAATTGTCGATCGGTGTCAACCATTTCATCACCTTCTCAAGAAATATGTCTCTTTTAAATGGGATGATGACTGCCACAAAGATTTTGAGGCCTTAAAATGATACCTTCTTGACCACCCATACTCATTCCACCTAAATACGATCAACCCTTCTACCTATACATCTCAGCTACCGATCACTCTTTGGGGCCATGCTCGCTCATCGTGATGAACAACACAAGGAACAAGCAATTTATTATATAAGTCGTACTCTTTTGGAGTACGAAATTCAATACACCCATCCCGAAAAACTTTGCTTAGCCTTAGTTTTCATTGCCACAAAACTCCGCCATTACCTACTCAACCAAAAAAACCTATGTTGTGACTAACACCAACCCCTTACACTTTATGTATGCCAAACCTTATCAAAATCAACGTGCCACACACTAGCTTATGCTTTTAGCTGACCTTGACCTCAAATTCATTCATCAAAATTCCATTAAGGGCCAAGCTATCACCTAACCAATTGGCTCATGCACATATTTCGAGGATCAACCTCTAATTTTGACTTTCTAGATGAGTCAATTGCTACCCTTTCCTGACGAACCCACTTACCAAATGACACTCTTCTTCGATGGTTCCAGTGTCGGCATGGGGGTGGGGCTAGTGTTATCCTCATTCCACTTGATGGTGATCCCATGCCTTTTCTTTAAAACTAGATTTTGATTGTATAAACAATATTTTCACAATATGAAGCACTCGTATTAGGTCTCCAAGCCACCTACACCCTAGATGTCAAATCAATCAACATCTTTGGTGATTCTCAATTGGTCATAAACCAAGTCAATGGTATATACCAATGTCGTAATGAGATACTTCAAAAGTATAAACATCATGTAGACATACTTTTGACCACCTTTGACCATTACGCCCTTCAAACCGTCCCCGTTCAACTAACAAATTTACAGATACCATGGCCTGCTTGGCTTCTCAAATACCCACTTCGCGTGTTGATTCTAAAATCTTTGTTACCATACTGACTCCCATCACCCTCTTATTTACCTCATGCGACATTTTACTCTCTCGGAACCGCTACTCCTAACCCAAGTGACCTTTGGTATAAACAATACTTTAACTATCTTTCTCTCTCCATCTTACCTCTTGATCTCACCCATAATGGACAACATGCCTTCCTTAAAAAGGTCTCTCGTTACGTCATCATGGGGGCCTCCTCTATAAGCATGGCTTTGATGGTATTCTCTTACGATGCCTCACGAGTTCTAAAATTTCTTATACCATTAAGGAAGTTCATGATGGCATATGTGGAGGTCACTTCAGTGGCCTTGCTGTTACTAAGCGTATTCTTTACCTAGGCTATTACTAGCTGACCCTCAACCATGATTGTTGCGACTACATCAAACGTTGTGTAAAATTCCAACAACATGCCAACCTTCATCATACACCTAGTCATGCCTTACAGGTCACTCTGTGACCTTTGCCCTTTTCTCAATGGGGTTTGGATCTTGTTCGGAGAGATCAATCCTCATTCTTCCCAACGACATCAATGGATCATCACCACTACCAAATACTACACAAAATGGGTCAAATTCATACCACTCATCTCTATAAAGATGAGAAAATATGTGAGTTCATCAATCATCACATCATTTTTGCTTTGGTGTTCCTCATCGCCTCATTAATGATAATGGAAAACCATTCAAAAACAAAAATTACAAAAAATTTTGATGCCTTCGAAAATCGGTAAGTTTCTCGTCACCTTATTACCCCATACCAACAAATGCCAAGCTGAATCCACTAACAAAACCTTAAACAAAATTCTCATGAAAGTGGTTAACGATCTGGGAAGGACTGGCATATGCACATTCCTTTCACCTTGTGGGCATACCACACTAGTATCCAGCACTTCCACTACCGCCACACCCTTTTCTCTGGTCTATGGTACAAAGGCTATTCTACCTCTCGAAGTCTAGATTCCCTCACTCTACATTTCTCTCCATGACATGCTCAATGATGATGAATTTCATCAGGACCATTTAGCACAACTTGAGTTATTAGATGAACATCATCTTAATGCTCTTGACCACCTTCAAGTTTACCAAAAATGTATCAAACGTGCCTATGATAAACACATCCATGAACAAACCTTCCAAGTTGGTGACCTTGTTCTGAAAGAAAATCAACATGTAACTAAAGCATAAAAAAAGTAAACAAGGAAAATTTGCTCCTAATTGGCTTGGACCATACATCGTGACCCATACTTATGGATCAGGTGCTTATCGTTTATCTTCACTCGATGGTAAACCTAAACTTGAGCCCCTTAATTCCTTACATCTTTGACCATTTCTACTGTTGACTTTTAGTCCTACCTCACATTATGCCTCTTTCCATGCTCATCCCTTGAGTGCTATTTACACTTACACCATCATCAATGATTAAACAAGAATCATGTGCGTACCCGTCACTTGTTATCTTCTCTTGAATATGTGTACCACGACGCTGCACATAGCATGATTCTCATGGATACTTTTCGTCTACCTTTAGATGAGATCCCATGGTCATTTCACCTATTTATGAACAAGAATCCTATTCTTCACCTTAGCCTTGTCCATGACTTCAAAGCCCTCACATGGGATCCAACTCCTTGATTCAAACTTCCAATAAAAAGATGACTCCCTCAAAAGGACATCTTCCTCTCTATAATCGCTGCTATAAATAGATTGCTCCCTCGAAGGACAACTATGTAAAGCTCTTTCAAAAAAAAAAAAAAGAAGAAGCGAGAGAATTTGAAGCTTCCCATCGATCAGCTTCACGAAGACCTCAAGGAGTTAATTTCCTCATCCCATATAGACTTCCCGCATTAATCAGTCTATCTCAAATACAAGTCAACACAGAAAAACCTTTTATTCATGGACTTGCCCATTGTGACCTTGGATCTCTTGCCCAAAGAGCATGCTACCTCATACCATATAAAAATTAACCACCTTTCACCCCTCTCACCATTCGCACTCCCATTTCCTACCACCTCAAGGGACCTCTTGGAAACCATGACATTTGGTGATCATGTGACTACTTTTCACCCTTAGAACAATCAATCATGCAATGTCTTTAGGGTCTTACATTCATCACCTCCTCCAAGGTATGACCTACTCAGGTCCTTTCATGATCCTAACCAATCGTGGTGGCTTTCTTGCCTCCTCTTATCTTTTAACATTTTTTTATTACGTATTGATTACCTTATACAGACTTGGTCCTCAACACTTACCTTTGGGAAATCTTCTTCTTTTGCCACAATAAAATCACCTATACCAATTTTCCCACAACTCACCCACACCTAATAGACCTAAACCCAAATCATGCCTAAGACCCACCATCTCATTCTCATACCTCCTCGTATTCTTCCCTAGCTTATGGGAGAACTACATTATCTTGAGGTCCCTTTTCACTTTGGGACTATGTAGGCAGCACTTTAAGGGCATGGGGCCCTTGGAGGTTATCTCGAACACTCTCTACCCTAACAAATTCATCTTTCATTTTCCTAAGTCACATCCTACTCTAGTTAGTTTCCTATTACCCTACCTGTCACTCTTTTTTCCTCCTTAACCTTTTACCTACCCCTCGGTCACCCCCTAATTTTGTCCCTAAATCCCTTTGTATCCTACACTCACCTCACTGGCCACACCACTTGGACCTTCGACTTTTACCCATACCCCAACCCTACCCGTATCATCCTCATGACCTAGATACTTGGACCTGGAACATCACTAGTGACCTTTGACCCCATGTGTTTGGTATACCTTGCAACATATCATTACTATATTACCATTGACCTAATGACCTTACCTTACCTCTTGCCATGATCGTTTATCCCGACCCTAACCCTCGATGTACTAGAACATACCTAAATGTTCCTGCACCTAACCTGCATCATGTTTCCTGACCATATCCTACACCTTAGATACCAGAATCACTTCAACCTTGTTTGGATAAACCTATCAACCTTAGAAAATGTAGAGTTTTCCTTCTCTTGACTAGCCCGTCTACGGTTTATACGTGTGCATGCATTTTCTTGTTCTACCTTTGACCCTGACCCATTACCTAGATTACCCGAGTAGACCTTTTTCCTTTTTACTCCATTACCCACCTTCCTCTTCATCACATTCACCTTTTATCAAACCACTCACCACTTCTACCTTCTTCCTCGTCAGTTCTTGGTTTGAGGGGGATCACCTTCACCCACACATGGGGCAACCACATCTTATTTTTGTCAGTGTTCACTTACCAATACAAGCTACGCAAAAAAGGGGCAAAATGTAGACACTAAAATTAGGTCACACTCCCCTTGGTCCCTCGATAAATAAATACCTTGAACACATCCACCTAGCCATGGCCCCCTTCACCCCACTATAATATTAATTTAATTAAATTAATTAAATTAATTCATTATCCTCACAATATTTATTATTTAAATATCTTAATTGAGATAATGCCCACATATCCACCTCACCTAGACACCTCATCTAGCCACCTCACCCTAAGACCTATTCTTAGTAAGTTTCCATAACTAACTAAGACCTACCCAAACCCTAAAAATCAATGCCTACATTCCCTCTAACCACATTCCTACCTGTTAGAAGGAAGCTTCCATGCTAATCCACGGAGTAAATGAAACGAGATCCCGAAAATCAAGGGGATCTACCTAGTTTAGTAAACCTAGGAAATCCCACCCTAACCAACGCCGGTTACCCTTAACCACCACCAATTAAGCCAGAACCACCATTGGTTACCATTTAACTCCCAAAACAACCTTATTTCAAGGTTAGAACATTTCTAAGAGAGAGAGAGAGAGACATCTTCTAAGAACAAGTGACGAAACCAGAGCTGCATGTAAGCAGAACCAACATCCGTACAAGCATCAGAACATCCATAGCTAACACATGAAGCAATCATACAATCCTACCCTTCATGGGAGCATCCTGGAAGTGCTAAAACTACATCGAGTTCATTCCATTTGATCACCCACCATTTCCAACCATGCATCAAGCTCGTATAAATAGTAAGTTTTGTTAACTGCGTGCATGATCCTTTTGTCATTTGAGTAGATCCTTTTACATCACATTATTAGTTTCTACTTTCATTTCTATTCCCCCATCATTTACCTCCATGCAAACTTGACCATATTTTTATCCACATCCTCATATTGCCCCTACCTAGACCCAAATCATTCATGTGCATACCTCAGATCCATACGAATCTGGCCATTGCCCTTCCATCTTCATCTAACCCCGGATTTATCTCCTTACCAAGTTTTATTGAGTTTCTGTGCCTCGACCATACCGATGCTTGGTCACCCATAACCGTCGCTAGTTAACCTAAACCAACATTGATCTTTGTGTCTTTTACCAAAACCTAGATCGAGAGCCTAAAACCACCACCTAATACAATAAATTGTCTAGAACCCGACCCGACCAATACTACAATATCCCAAAGTGACCTTGACCTTCAAATTCAAGCATAGCTTGGCACTGTTGTGAATGAATTTGCTTATTGTAGATGAATGAGATACCTAAATCATTTTAACTACGAGGATTTATTTTATTATTAGCATTAATTTTTTTAAATAGTGGATTGACAGTTATGTCAGAAGTATCATACTTCCGGATCTAGCACACACTTGGCGAGTCCACTTTGCATATATTGTTTAACTTTTATTTGGTGGTGTTTTGTTTCATTTCGTAGTTCCTCCAAGCTAAAAGGAAGCTCTCGGATTAGCTATGGATTCATAAGTCATATGCGCACAAAAACCTACAACCAAAGATTTCAATAGGTATTCCTCTAGCCCATTACCCTTATTTGTTTTGTCAACATTCGAAGAAACACTCTAGAATTAGGTGAAGCAAGAAAGCTTTAACTAACTGTCTCATTAAAAGAACTCGCTTTTATGAAACAGTAAAGCAATTTAGATAGATATCTCATAAAGAAATAAGGATCATAAAAGGGAGAACAGAATGAGCAACCACATTACCTTAAGTAAGATCATGATCAAATCAGCACTCTTCAATCAATGATTTCATAAGAAAAATTACATTAGATGAGTAATATTTCAACCTAATTACTTATCTCATTTTTACTATAGTTATCTATAGTTCATTCTTGATTCATGCAACTAGATCAAAGAAGGTTACTAACTCTGCACAATTCCCAATTAGAATTATTTTTAAAGAAGCAATGATTCACAATACACATTACTAACATAATTCTTCATATAATTGTCGAATTAGTATTTACATTGTGTAGATAATAATTACATTTGGTAATTATCATTATATTAGTAATTTGTTATTTATTTGTTATATAAAACAACTAATAACAAGTTTGTGTTGAGTTATTTGGTTATTACAAACAACTCACAAGATTAGTAGAGTAGTTTCCTAATTTATAGGAAACTATGTGCCTATATATTTGTAATTGCATCTTATGTAAATCATCCAGAATGAATTGAAAGAATATTATTATTCCGTGTTTAATATTGTACGTTATTCATCTATAAAACTGATCCAAATATATTATTTGGTATCAGAGCAGGGAAATATTATGGATGTTTAAGGAAACTGTGGATTAGGAAGTATACAAAATTTCGTCAATCTTCTCTTCATCTTCATATCCACCTATGGTGCCTTTAGAATTCTATTATACAGGTGTACATGATCAGATTTGAAGAGCGTATAATTGTTGGATCAATAGATCCATTACTTTGATTTACATTCACTTGTATTTTTGCATTGGAACATGTGAAAGGTGACTCATTGCTCAATGGTTATTCAAAATTATCAACCCTGTAGATGGATGCATTCAAGCCTTATAGACCCACATCAACGTTTGACTGGTATAACTCAAATTTTGGGGTATTCGCTTGATTTGTGAAGAATTCCCTGATCTAGCACACGGCTTGTGATTCTTATTTCCATTGTCTTGATCATGTTCATATGCAAACACATTATTGGATTTCCAGCATCATTCCAATGATCTCTTCATTTAAAAGATGTTATAGGATCTACTTTTGACAGTGAATATTTATCCTCTGATCTGCATCGATCTCGGATCCTGTGACATTTCTTGATCCACTCATCATCGCCATTTTAGATCTGCCAATGACCGTGTCTTCTAAAAATTGTTGCAGATCTCATCGTTTCTATAGAAAGCGTTTTCAATCATAAGGCGAGGATTTTTTTAAGAGAAGGTTGTATCATAAAATCTGAGGCTCACAATTTTGGGATTATTCCCACGTAGTCTTCTTTGGCTTGTGGATTTTATTGTCCCAGGTGGAACAATTGTGGAGAATAGAACTCATATCTACATGCACCGCCGACTCTTATTTTATATGCAGTGACTAGTCCATATGCATTCCTATGCATTTATCTATCTACAAGTATATTTGTCCATGCATACAAGATTTAGTGGTGTTCATCTGATTCTGGTATGCATTTACCTTGGCATCTGAATCGGGATATTTTTGACCATGCAATCTACTTGTAAGTTTTATACCTCCATGTAGTACATGTTTTCTTGACATGTCATTATAAATAGAGTCACTTCAATATAAATGTGTCCTTGTTAAAATTTACGTATATATTGAGTCCATTATTCAAATGTAATTGTTAAGACATTCAATTGTCTCATTGTTATAGTGTATTGTAAGTCATCTTGAGTCTTTATAATAGGAGTTTGTCATTTGTGATTATTTGTTTATGTCAGTCTCAAATTAATATTTAATGTTATTTTTTACATTAAATGTTCCATTAGTCATCAAAGACATATAAATTCAAGATTAAGTGTGTACACGTCATAGGTCTATGTCAAATTTGTGAGTCATTATCATTTGTCATGTCAAATTATCTTATGTCAAATTATACGAGTCATCGTCAAAGTTCAAAAAATCTCTAAAAGTGACTTATGTTTTTAGTTTTTTCATTGTCCAAATACATCATTTATTGAGTCGAGTCAAAAATTGTAAAGTCTCAAAAATAAAATAAAATTTGCCTCATTTGGACACATTCGGTGTTACCCGAAGCGTCTGAAAAAATAAAGTGTTTCACATTACATGAGGAAGATATAATAAAAAATTTGTAAAGAGTTGAGCTTCATATCTAAATCCACTAAGTTAGCGGCGTGTCGATGGAGGATGGAGGCACAAAGCAGGTAGAGGTTGATCGGCGACCTCTCGTCGGTCACCAATGATGAGGCCGCATGAAGTTGTGTGACATAAGTGTGTGTGTGAGTTTTCTTTCATTTCAATTGCGAGTTTGTTGTAGTGCGTATGATTTCGTGAGTTCTGATTTGTAAATAAGTGAAATTTCACATTGTGGGGGGGAACATGACACCAATGTTCCATTTCCAGTTTGCAGTTTGTGTGTATGAGCAACATAATTTCCTACATGATTCCCTGTTGTAGAGACATTGTTAAATATTGATCAAAAAGTATTGTAGCAATCATGATGTGAAGGTTTTTGGTAAACCAAGAAAACCAATTTTGTAAGGTTTTTGGTGAACCTGTAAAACCAATTGTGTAAGGTTTTTGGTGAACCTGCAAAACCAATTGTGAAAGGTTTTTGGTAAACCTGTAAAACCAATTATGAAAGGTTATTGGTACACCTGCAAAACCAATTTGGTAAGGTTGTTGGTAGAAGCCGGAGAAAACCATCAGTGGAAGAAATGTGCATTGGCACATGTGCAAGTTTTGTGCAAACTCAAGCCCGATGTTTGCACATTTACGGAATTGATCATGAGCACACGAGGTGTACGCACGCTATAATCAAAGAACGAGATATATTGAACCATGTAAACACTAAGGGGGAATGTTAGGAATTAGTATTTAAATTGTGTAGATAATAATTACATTTGGTAATTATTATTATATTAGTAATTTGATATTTATTTATTATATAAAACAACTAATAACGAGTTTGTGTTGAGTTGTTTGGTTATTACAAACAACTCACAAGATTAGTAGAGTAGTTTCCTACTTTATAGGAAACTATTTGCCTATATATTTTTAATTGCATCTTATGTAAATCATCCGGAATGAATTGAAAGAATATTATTATTCCGTGTTTAATATTGTACGTTATTCATCTATAAAACTCGATCCAAAACTATTAATAATATCAAAGACCAAATTCCTTCAATCTTAAAGGATGGAATTTAGGATGAACCAATAACATCCTAAAACAAGAATTCCCTTCTTTCATTACTTAAACCAATTTTGAATCCCATTACAAATTATCAGTTCAAGGAGAAAAAGAAGTGTAGATTTTTCCCTCTAATACCCATTCAACTTCAAACATGTTTAATGCAAAAGAGAGAAAGTAAACAGATGACAAGTGAGACAAATTTAGTCATCCTTCGAAGTTCAATGAATACAACATCATATTCAACAACTCAGAGAGAGAAAACATAATGTAAATTCCTTCAGACTTCGAAGAAGAACAATAATTAATGCCTTGCCCAAGAAGAGAGAGAAGATCTCAATAACTTTCCAAAAATAGAAGTACATATCGAATAAAAGAGCTGATACAGTCCTAATCAAATGATCTTTTAACTTCTTACCAAACACTGAAGGCAAGGAACTAATCTGGGTTGACATAAATGAATGCAACATGCAAGTTGAATACCAAAAATAAGGTCCATTCAATGGATAATAAGAACAATTACTAAGTGCATTAGCTACGTATAAAAGAGAGATTCAAATAAATTCAATTGCAAGATTACATGAAGCGCAACAACAACATAATGTTGTAATTCCTCTCACGTTAATAGCTTCAGGTATTACAAGTAAAACTTAATCATCCTTACAGAATATGAATACAAGATCACAATCAAGTCAACACGTATTCTCAACTTAACAGGGATGAAAGAATCAGTCTACAGGTAAGAAAAGAAAGGGCTCAACTCGAGAAAAATAAAACAATGAAGAACAACAAAGTGACATAATACCCAAGTCAGATGCTCAAAATAAAGTTCGAAAGAAGAATAGCAAAATTGGAATCACCCCATTCCATTTCCCTCAAAGTAATGCTATTGGTTAACTTGCTTCATGAAGAATTCATTCTACCTCACTTACCAGGTTAGGAACTTACAAATATTTCCACTACATACATGTGTAAGCCACAAAATTGACATCTAGCAAGTTCAAGAAGAAGCTAGCACCTGCAAAATAAAGTTTCAAACCAGAAGGAACCAAAACTCGAAACATCTTCCTTCATAATAGTGACTTCTTTCATACAACTTCAGAGCAGTCCTAACAAGTATTCACAAATTTAAAATGAAAAAGGCTCAAAATAAATATAATCATTTATGTTATATTCAAACAAGTTTGAATCCACAAGGTGTTGAATCCAAACAACTATTCCAGCATAGCTCAACAGAAACAACCAGATTCGAACAACTCAAGTTTCAGCAGAAGACAACACACTTCATGTTTTCTTCCATTAAAGGAAAACAAACCCATATCAATTCTTAAACCAACAATGCTTTCCCTTAATCTGTTTTGCACATGTAATAGAAAATCACACTATTTTGGCAACATTCCAGTTCCAGAAAAAGATATAACACGATCAACTCAAACATTATCAAGAAAATACCCATATCAAATCTTTTCCAAAAACAAATCCAAGCAGAAGAATACAACAAAAATACACCATAAGAATTTCCACAAAACCAATTGCTTCTAAGAGCAGAGTTCTTTTAATGAAGACATTTAGAAAGAAGCATAACTATTTAATAAGAAGAGCCTATCATGCCTGATAGTGTTTTCTTTTGATTTAAAAGACCTCCAACTGAGCCTCCCAAAACCTCTTCTTTCCAAAACAACATGAACAACCAAATCTGCCTGCTCCCCTTTTTCTTCCATAGGCTCAGAAATAGCTCGAAGATACCCAAGATCACAAAGGGTCAAAAATGGAATTGCTGGTTCGAAGAACCAAAACCCACATGCAGAGCAAAAACCAAAAAGATCAAATGACCATACAACTTCCCACAATTCCACCTACCTAACTCCTAGGTGGTTTCTTCCACTAAAACCCTAAGGCCATTGAATGCATTGAATGCCAATTCCCTCCTCTTTCCTTACACCACTGCCATTTCAAACTTGGTGAGTTCCATTCAAAATTTGCATGTGTTTTAAATTTAGTAGTGATGTCAGTTAGGCATCCCATTATCTTTTTATGCCTCCACCAATCTTGGTGAATTTAGGATGTAAGGACTGAAATTAATCCACATTAATACCTTAGAAACCATCGCCACCAACTTCCCACTTGCCACATAACCCTTAGGTCCCCTTAACATTAGTTAGGTTTCCACCTTAGTTCTTAGGTCATTAGAATTTACCTTAGGTTATTTCCAAAACCCCATATCCACTAACCATATTACCTTAGGTTAGGTTATAAACCTTAGATTAGAATCCATATAGGGTAGGAAACTACAACATAGGTTAAGGCATAACCAAAGTAGTTTAGTAATAGGTCCTAGGTAAGTATTGTTACCTTAGGTTAAAAATCCAATTAGGATAAAACATTACAATTTAGGTCAGATCCGAATAGTTCCAACCATTCCGACCGAGGCTGAGGTATTTGCCTAAATAGCTCAATACAGATCCTCAATCTCCTTACGCTGCTCAACATTACAAAACATCCATAAAGGAGGTCCAAACTTACCATTTGCAACATGATGCCAAGTAAGAATACCTGAAGCCAGGTCCTTTACAATTTACAACAAAACACAGCTCGGTTCCATAATACATTTCATTCAGAATGTCAATTAACAAGATGACATTAAAGAAGAACTGAAGCATACCTTGGATCAATGGAATTGATTCAAGGTGTGTTGTTATCATATGGTAAATATGAAAACAACAGTATAGATTTGCAACTTACAATTCACAGCGCAGAATGGCTTCATTTCCAAGGAAGCAAATTACAAAGAAGCATGAATTTCGAGCGGTAATAACTCTTCCATTGCAAACATGATTTTCAACGTCAAAAGGATACACATTCCTAAGAAAAATCACATGTCAACATTTACAATTTAAAAAGTGGAATTTATCATAGTAACGAATCATGAACAAGATGTTACAAACATTCACATTACAGATGATCCCCGAATTATAAAGATAGGATAATCTTTAGACCCCGATGACCAAGAACCCTACACTTCTTTCCTCTACAAACATAATAATTCCTTTTCTTGGTCATATGATGACATGCCCACTATTGAACCCAATATCATTGTTTATAACATCGTAACTATACCGACGCTAAACTAGTTAATCAAAATCTATGAAAAATGCATTCACACATTGCTCTTTTGGTGAAAGAAGAACTCTAGCGCCTCCTTTTGTTTCATTCATCTTACCCATCGATTGTCCACAATGGATATCTAACATCGTGCCTATCACCAAAGCAACGGGGGAATCTACATTTGCATGGATTTTCGTGACATCAACCTTTCTTTCCCTAAGAATGACTTTAGTTTACCTAGTATTGACCAACTTGTTGATCTCACGACCGTCCATGAGATGATATCTCTCATGGATGGGTTTTGGGTTATAATCGATTTTACTCACACCAATATTAACATAAAACTACCTTCATCACCCCTTGGGGGACCTTTTTGCTATCATGTCATTCCCTTTGGCTTAAAAATGGTGGTGCCACTTATCAACATGTTATGACTAGCATTTTCCATGACATCATGCATGACATCTTTGGAAGACTATGTCAAAAATCTTCTTGGCAAGTCCAAGAGTCATGCGAGAACATTTCCATGTCCTTAAAATCATTTTTGACCATATTATCAAATAATTCATGCACCTTCAACCAAAAAAATTGTGTCTTCATTTTCCTCTCGTAAACTACTTGGTATTCTTACCGAAATAAAACGCTTTCCGTTCATTGTCATCCTTTCCACCATATTCTTAAAAAGGATGTCTCCTTCAAGTGGGATAATGAATTCCATAAATCCTTTGAAGCATTGAAGGCCTATCTTCTTCACCACCCATGCTCGTGCCACCTAAATATGATCAACCTTTATACCTTTATATTTGATCCGCGATCATTCCTTGGGTGCCATGCTCACTCATCATGATGAGAAACATAGGTAACAGGAAGTTTATTACATAAGCCGCACACTTTTAGACTACGAGACTAGGTACACTCATGTCGAAAATCTCTACCTCGCCTTAGTCTTCGTCACCACCAAAATTTTGTAGTACTTAATCATAAAACCTTCATCATTACTAACATTGACCCTCTCCACTACATATACACTAAGTCCTACCAACACCAACGCACCTCGCAGCATTATATCATGCTCCTTGCATACCTATACCTTGAGTTTACTCATTAGAATTCTATAAAAGGACAAACCATTGTTGAGTAACTTGCATACACAACGCTTCTTGGACATCAATCCTTTAACTTTGAATTTATCAACAAATCAATTTCCACTATTTCTCTTTAAGACATGTATGGCAGGCCTATCAAATGACCTTATTCCTTGAGTGCTCCAAATGTCAACATGGGGTTTGCACCGTTGTTATCCTCATTCCTCTTGATTCTGAACCTATGCCTTTATCATTCAAACTTTATTTCGAATGTACTAATAACATGGCTAAATACGAAGCACTCATACTAGGTCTCCAAACTGCCATTTCCCTTGATATTAAAACCATTAATATCTTTGGTGATTCTCAACTAGTAGTAAATCAAGTCAATGGATCATACTAGTGTCATAATGAAACCCTTCAAAAGTATAAACATCATGTTGACATGCTTTTGACCACCTTTGATCATTACAATCTTCAAACCACTCCACATTCCACTAACAAATTTGTGGATACTTGTGGATTTTATGGCCTCACAGATATACTGCCTCACCTTCGGACTCAAATTTTTTATCACGGTGTAAAGGTTGCAATCACCTTCTCACCTAATCTATGATGTAAACTTTATGGGACAAATCGAATAAGACCCACTCGATATTTTGTATAATCAATACGTTTATTACCTTTCCCTTTCCATCTTACCTCCGGATCTCACCCATAATGGTCGATGATCCTTCCTTCAAAAGGTTTCCTATTACATTGTCATGGGTGGTATTCTCTATAAATGTGGCTTTAATAGTATCCTATTTAGGTGCCTAATTACTTATTAAATATCATATACCATAAAGGAAATCCATGATGGAATTTTTGGTGGACACTTCAGTGGCCATGTTGTTGCTAAATGTATCCTTTGCCTTAACTATTACTAACTAACCAACCCTTAACCAAGATTGTTGTGACTATGTCAAGCATTGTGTGAAATGTCAGCAGCATGCTAACCTTCACCATACTCCTAGTCACGCCTTACAAGTCATCAAGGACTTTTGGCCTTTCTCTCAATGGGGTTTGGATCTTGTCAGAGAGATTAACCCTCACTCCTCTCAATGTCATCAATGGATCATTACTACAACCGAATATTACACTAAATGGGTCAAATCCATTCCTCTCATTTTTACAAAATCTAAGAAAATATGTGAGTTCATCAATCATCACATCATTTTCCACTTTGGTGTTCCCCATCGCCTTATCACAGAAAATGAAAAACAATTCAAGAATAAAACCCTATGAAAAATTTGTGACAACTTCAACATTCAACTCATTTTTCTTCACCTTATTACCCACAAGCCAATGGCCAAGTTGAATATTCCAACAAAACCTTCAACAAGATTCTCATGATACTAGCAAGGATTGACAATGAGGTCTAAATTCCCTCTCTTTGCATATCAATCAAAGATATTCTCAATGACAATGAATTCCACCAAGATTGTTTGGCCCAACTTGAGCTTTTAGATGAACGTCATTTAACTTGCTCTCGACCACCTTCAAATCTATCAAAAATGTATCAAACATTCTTATAACAAACGTGTTCATGAGATAACTTTCAAGGTTGATGATCTTTTCCTAACTAAAAATCAACATGTAACCAAAGTAGAGAAAAGCAAATGAGGTAAATTCAATCTAATTGGCTTGGACCTTATATCGTTACCCATGCCTATGGATCGTGTGTTTATCATTTAACTTCAATTGAAGGTAAACTTTGAACTCGTGCCCCTTAATGCCTTGCATATTTGACCATTATATTTTTGAATAAAGTACTACATCACTTTATGGCACTTATCATTTTTTCCTTGAGTGCATCTCTCCCTCCACCCACATGTTTTAAGGACCTCAACTAATCTAGAATTGTGTGACTATACCTCACTATTCACCTTGTCTTCAATATGAGTACCACGGATCTACTCATGGCATAATTCTCATGGATAATTTTCCTCCTCTTCAAGATGGAATCCCATGGTTGTTTTTCACTTAAAAATTTCTTCTTTCATAGCTAAAATTATTTGTGTCATGGTCTTTCCTTCATAAAGAGGACTTTATTCCTTTACTGAGCCTTATCCATGACTTTAAGTCCAAAAAAAAGAAATGAAAAATAACTTGGGATACCTAAAACTCTACTCCATGACTAAAAATTCTTGAAAATAGATGAATCCCTCCAACGGAAATCTACATCTCTCTAGCTTCTATAAATAGACAGCTCCTCGAAGGACATCTAAAAAAAGTTAGCTCATATTACATTTAGTCTCTTGGAAAAGAATATTAACATGTTATCACAAAATAAAATAAATTGTTCTAAGCTTCTGCATTGATTAGATTCACGAAGACCTCAAGGAGAAATTATTTTATCCCGAGTTTAGACTTTCTACATTGATCAATCTATACCAAAACAAAAAAAAAAAGAGCAAAAAGTCAAAAAAATTATCAACTTTTAGTCATGAAATTTCCTTTGTAGGTTTTGGGTATCTTGTAGAAGGGGCATATTGTCCCACAACAAGCTTATGCTAAACAAACCCTTCCACTTTACCTTCTATTTTCTTATCTTCCAATTAACTCAAGGGACATGGCATGTATTCTACACATTGTGATCATCCAACTTATTTCACCTTTAGACCTATCGATTGTGTTGTGTATCTAGGGACTTATGTTTAAATAAGCTTTAGGGTCCAACACTTAAGGTCTTTGCCAACTTGGAGCATTTTTATTCCTTTCTAGTTCACCTTTTCCTAGATGGTTATTTAATTCAGCAAGACAACATTATCTAATCCTATCACCTATACACCCACACCTAATCTACCCTTCTTATTACCAATTTCAAATTTCACCTTACCTATCTTCATCATTTTTCCTTACCCAATCAAGTTACCTAAACCACTTACCTATTCAACTTATCCAACCCACTTTTCATTCTTACCTAGTTTAATGAAGAACTACATCATCCTAAGGCCCCTTTTCTAAGGGTTATGTAGGAAACACTCTTAGGGCATGGGGCCCTTCGAGGTTAGCTCAAACTCCCATTACCCCATCATCATTTCCTGTAACAAATAAACACTTAGTTAGCTTCCATAAAACAATAATTTGGAAGTTAACTTTAAATCAAACCATACATCATATATACCTCATCATTTATTTTCCATCATGTCGATTACTTGGAAATTAAATTGACTCAACACAAAGCAAACTCAACCATGCCTAAACAACCTATTTTCCATAATATCAATACGTTGGAACTTTAAACCATTTTACCTTAACATCATTTCATTTTCATATTCAAAAATAAAAAAATAAACCAAAACATGTAAAACCACATCATAATAACCATGCCTCACCCATTCCTAAACCATCTAATTTCCATAAGACCAATAACTTGGAAATTTTTAAATACAAACACAACCATAAATTACACCTAAACATGCCTAAATCATCTAATTTCCATCAACACAATAACTTGGAAATTTTAAATTCAAACCATGCCTACACTTAAATCTACCATACCTACATCTCGACTCCACCATGTTTGCATCTAACTCAACCATGCCTAACCTTACCTGGTTTACATAGCTTACAAAGAAAACCTACAACGTACATCAAGTTAAACTTTCTAAAATAACAATACAATGGAAATAAAACCAAGTACATCATCACCCAATATCATAATCAACTATAAAAGAGGATTTTTGTGTATCAATACATATATACATAGGTATAAGCAATAACAATATCTCAAAACGTTCATGTACAATCTCACATATTCGGTGCATAGGCTAGTATATATATCAAAAATCAAAATACAATCACACATATCATCCTGCCTCACTCTAGAATAGGACCCTCACCTCCAAAGATCACATGAACCCTCGATTGGTCCTATTTTCCACCCGTTCATCATCTCCCCACCTTCTAATGGTCCCAACTTCTATGAACTCTTCACCTCCCTTTCACCATGCCTATGAGACCAATGGCTACCTATGGTATTGGTACTACGGGTCCATGTATTGGTCCTCTCGACTAGCTTCTTGTTGGGCCATATATACTAGCATCTACTAGCTTGTCTGGTAATAGCGAGGCCTCATTCGGGAAATCTTGAACCTAAACATAGATATTGTCTAAGGTGGAGCCATCACCCTAGCTCCAACATGAACCTGCCTGCCCTAATAATATTGGCTCCTATCCTCTTGTTTGTACCAAGGGACCGTGTCTCAATGCTAGTGTCTCAGTATAAGCGGGACCATATTTTGATGCACGAGTTGGTGCTTGAACAGCTAGCTATGCATGTAATGTTGTGATCTGTGCGTGGGCTGCCACTAATCGAACTGTAGCCTATAATTTGCACCTACGGTGTTGCTACTATGCTCCATGCCCCGTAGGTTCTGTGTAGGAGCTCATGCTCGAGATAACGGGTCCCGTGTGCTTTGCAACTTGTGTTTGTAAGGTGGAAATATTTTCCTATAATGTGACCACACGGACCCCATCACCTACTGTGCCAACTACCCTATATCCCTATCACGTGTCCTCGCAAGGTGGTCACCTCGGCCTAGGACTAAGATAGCTACAAGCGTAATGTTGTGACACGAACACAACACTCAACCTACTACATCCACGTCATATTCTCCCACGTAGCAAAAATAATATGAAGAAATGAAAGCCCGATTAGAAAAGCAACAGACACATCCTTTAGAAATAATTCTAATCATGGGCATGGAAAAAAATTCATCCCTAAGCGGAATCATTATGGAAACCAGAGATATGGGTAGAACCAACAAAATGATAGATGGCATGCTAAAACACATCTTCCCTTGTAAGTGGTCCTTCCTGTATAGCCTCTCCTAGTGCCCCGAACAAGCTAAGAACTTGTTATAATTTTGAACAACATGGCACAAGAGTCATAATGGTTCTTCCCTTGCAACATTCCTCGTAGTCAATATCACTATGCTAATACAATGCATGCGCGGGCCTACATGATCCATGTTGCTTCTAAATATGAAACTTCCACAAGCGCAAATGATCCTAAGAATCAAGAAAAGCCAAAATCCCCTTCGATTCCAACCTTATGTTCTCTCAAGGCGTCGAAGACTTCTCGTGTGATTAATCAAGCTACGATGATACAAATAAATCACACACCACAGTTCTAACAACACAAGGTACAAGAAGGTAATGCTCGAGTATGGCACGTAAGTCTCGATTCTTGCAACACAGGCTGATCCTCAAAAGCAAAGAGATGAAACTAAGGCATCTAGCAAAAAGGTGCAATGGTTCTTGTGTGATATGTTTCTCTCAATGCTTTTCCCTGAAGTAACGCGTTCCCCTCCTTTTGTAAGTCAAGCCTCTACGTAAACTAAGGCCCCACCTCTACACTTGAATGACCAAGGAAAGATGATGTTGTGCCCCCAAATGCACAATTCAATGGGCCTTCCACTCAACATTTTGGATGAGATGAGGAAGACTAATATAAATGTCATAATGTGGGACATCTTGGCCATTCCATCTTAGCATGACCTATTGCATGAAGCTCTGGCCCAAATCCCACATGCAAATCTAGCTATCCAAAACCACACGCTCGCTATCAATATTTTTCAAGTAGAGGAGAAGAAAGTAAAGTTTTCTAAACCCCACCCTTCTATATGTATTTTATCATAGGAAAACATATTTTTCTCAATTTTATGATTGACTAAGGTTCTAGTAATTTTTCATGCCTAAGAAAATTGTTCATGTCCTACATCTTAAGTACATTCCCTTGTCCAATGGAGCCACTCGTAAATTGATGGCTCAGCTATCACCACTTTGGGATTCATCAAATATCTTGAGCCAACCCTTCATACATGTCCTAGCCTTACCATAACTCAAGATGTGTCAATCATTGACCTCCCCTTTGTTTTCCTTATGTCTATCAAGGGATTTTATTGCTAAAGTGGGTGATTCCTTGTCTTTTAATTGGTCCCATGTGTTACTTAAGACAAGGTATAGTACTTGGTTTACCATACTGAAGTGAGCCAATATTTTCCTATCATGTTGAACCATATGATCCATCCCCTCTCCAAGCCAATTTCTAATCTAAGAAGAGTAGGTTTTAGTTTCTGAAGAGTATCTTATTCCTCCTCCTCTACCTAACTTAGTGTTAGATTCTTGGATGGAAAGGCACCACAATTTTGATCTATATGTTGAAGAAATTGAATCTTTTAAGGCCCGGGCTTAGTACCTATTGCATCCTTGAAGAAGTTGTGTTGCCACGCGTGCTCAAGAAAAATAAATAAAATATTGGTCCATGGAAGTTGTACTTTGATGGTTCTAGAAGTAGAAATGGCACATGCACATGAGTTATTCTCATCTCTCCCAAGGATGAGAATTTATTCTTTGTGCATAGGTTATAGTTCACATGCTCCAACAATGTAGCAGAATATGAAGCATTAGTGCATGGTCTTCTTATTGCTAAGAAGAAAAGTATTAAGGCAACGTAGATATTTGGAGACATAGAATTTTTCATCCACTAGGTCACAAACAAATGCGTGACAAATAATCAACTCCTCGGGGCTTATAGACACAGATTTTGGGACCTTCTTTAGAGATTTGATGCTCTAAACCTATAGGTGGTGCCAAGGAAGATGAACAAAGAATTTGATCAAATAGTTTCTCTTGGTTCATAGTTCTTGCTAGTCAAGGATTTTTTCAAGGCCAATGCATAACATGTCAAGATGTTAATTAGACCATCCATTCGGAAAACACCAACTAGAAAGTATTTGGCAAAGATGATCATAGATTGTCTAGTTCATTCAAAATGAAGTAGATTTATCTTCAAGCATGCAAGCTGACTTGTAGGACATCTATGGTGACCAAGTGATCCATCGCTAAAGAAAAAAGTTCCCAAAATGAATGGTTACCTCGAGAAAATATTCAGCCACGATGATGAGTTCAAGGAAAAGAAAGGTATGTGCGCACAATGTAAGAAGACTGCTCCTCGTCACTATTGCACGTGGAAAGAGTTAGTACTCATTAAAGCTTACATACATGATGAAAAGTGGGACTTCATCTCCTTCTTCCAAAAATACAATGATATATTCTCATGGGAGTATGAAGACCTTAAAGGATTTGATCGAGTGTTTTTCAACACTCCATTGACCTTGATCCTAGTATCAAGCCCATCATACAAAAATAAAGGCTGGTCAATCCAAGGATAGAGTCCCTCATGAGGAAATAATTTTCCAAACTCATTGAGGTAAAGATAATATTTCTAATTAAGTACTCTTCCGGGTTTCCAATCTTGTTCCGAGTGCATCGGAAGAATAGTGAAATCAAACTCGGTGTTGACTTTAGAGATTTGAATAGCACATCTTTGAAAGATCATTATCCTTTTTCCTTCTATGAAGCATATTTTTCAAACTATGGCTAGCATGCAGAGATTCTCTATGTTGGATGGGTATTTTGGCTTCAATCAGATCCTGGTCAAGGAAGAGGATCAATTCAAAACAGTGTTTACAACCAAGTGGGGAACATATTCTTATCAAAAGATGCCCTTTGGTATTTCAAGCGCAAGCGTGACCTTTCGGTGCATCATGGATATTTCCTTCAATGGATACATTAACAAATTCATCTTGGTTTACCTAGATGACATAACTATCTTCTCTAGTAGATCCACAGATCACATGGCGCACTTGGAGAAATTCTTTAAGATATCTGCAAAAAGTTTGGGTGTCTCTTAACTACAAGAAGTGTAATTTTAGAGTGATGTAAGGAAATATTGTTGCCCATGTGGTATCTAAGGATGGTATTGACATTGATCTTGAGTGTGTTTCAAACCATCCTGGCACTTTCCCTACCTATGCATAAAAAATCCTTACATCCTTCCTTGGAAAAATCATCTTTGTTAGGAGATTCATCCCTAACTTTACAGAGTAAGGCGACCTATCACCCTCGTGCTCAAGAAGGACACAGTCTTCATATGGATAATATAAGGAAAGGATAGATTTAACAAGATCAAGAAATAAATTTCTCACGTGCCAACACTCATCAATCTGGACTACTCGAATGATTTCATCCTTCACGCTTATGGAGCTGATGCAGTGTTGATGTTGTCTTGATACAAAATAATGAGCAAGGACTAGAGCAGCTAGTGGATTTCTTTAGTCAAGCGATGAAGGAGTATGAATTGAAATATAGTCACATGGAAAAATAGGTCTACGCCATCATGTGTTCATTCATAAATTCAATAGTGTGCTCTGCGAACCAAATCAAGGTGTTAGTTTCACACTCAGGTGTTATAGACTTCATCGTGGGAGAAGAAATAAATGAGAAGAGAGTGTGATGGGTGACCAAAACCATGGAATATAATGTAACCATAAAATCCATGAAGTTGGTTAGAGGTAGCACACTCTGCAAACAACTTGTTGAGGACATCTGAAGGAACCGAGACTTCATTATTTTTGGATGAAGATCTCCTCATGAGTAGAACCTAAACAATATGCAAATCTTAGCGTATGTAATTGGATGAAGGACATGATCAAATTCCTTTCTACGAGGGCACTTACCCTCCTGGTTTGAAAAAATCAAAGAGGAGACATCTGAGATTGCGGTCAATACTATATGTTTTGATTGATGGAATTATCTTAAAAATAAATATTGATGGTGTGTTGTTGTGGTGTATTGATGGCGCCATAGATTGAAAAGGTGTTAACGAGAATTTCACGATGGATTCTCTGGTGGAAAATTTTATACCATGAATACAATAATGAATATCATCATGGAAGGTTTCTTTTGGCCTACCCTATTCATGGACGTGCACAAGTGGATCACGAAGGGAAAAGAATGTGTTTTCTTGCGGGAAAAAAGAAATTATTAGTACTTCCCCTATGACCAATCCAAGCAAATTATCCTTTTGCACAATGGGGTCTTGACTTTATAAGCATGATCAATCCTCCCTCAAGCACTTGACATAAATGAGTGCTAATAGATACGAGACTACTTCACCAAATGGGCAGAAGTTGTCGCTCGAGAATCAATCGAGTTAATCATCCTTGAATTTCTCAAGGAATTGTAACAAGGTTTGGCATCCCTTAGAAAATTATTTTAGATAATGAAAAATCCTTCCTTGGTACTAAAATCACTTATTAGGCTCTTATTCTTGGTATATACTTGAATACCTCCTCCAATTATTACCCTCAAGGTAATGGCTTGGTAGAGTTAATAAATAACAACTTTGATCGGAATCATGAATCGGATAATGAATATCAACCAAAGATAGTGGCATACAAAAGGTCTTTTGTGTGCTCTGGTAGAACATAATCAAAATAAAGAAGGCAATAGGAAATTCACCTTATAAGTTAGTATACAGTAAGAAAGCTATACTTCCTTTGATATTTGAGTTGAATTCATTAGCACTTTCCTGGCATTTGGAATTTGAAGGCATACACCGAGAGAGAAATCGGAATGGCGAGAGCTGGTTGAACTTGAATAATCAAGGAATTCTACCATGATCAAGCTAGAATAGCATTAACAATAAAAAAATAAATGGATTAATAGAAAGGCTAGGTCTCGAAGCTTTCAAATTTGGGGACTTGGTCTTAAAATGGGATCTTTGAAAAACCCAACCCATGACATCATTCAAATTTTGATACACTTTGGAGTGGCCCATATGTTATCGGTTCTTGTAAAGAGGCTAACTCGTTAAATTTATCTCATCTTGATGGAGGTGCATTATTAATCCCAATCAACAGGATATATCTCAAACACTTTCATTAATCTTGCTTTACATCATTTTGTATATATTAGATTAGTTTTAATTCCTCCAAACGCATTATGCACGTATTTTCCTATTGTACATAGTTCTTTCTTTATGTTGCTTCTTCACACTCTTTTATTACATCTAGAATTTTGGTAATCTTTCGTAGTTTTCAGCAATGGTCTTGTAGGATTTATAACGAGTTTAGAACATGCTTCAAGTGACTCAGGGTAGTTCTTGAAATTCTGGATCGAGAGGTTCATATACACGCCGACTCCATGACCAATGGATGTTCCAAGATACTTGATCTCCTTTATCTAGGAATTAGATGGCCCCAAAATTCACCAAACTATTATCCAAAATAACTCCCCTAGTTATTTTGACAACTTATATTTCCATTCTAGATATGAGGTTCTACATTGCATGACAACTTCAATTTTTCTCTTGCACGTTTCCTTGACTCCAGGTTCCTCGTGCGCCTTTTTTCACTTTTCATTTTCTCAAGCTTCCCATCTTTTCCTTCTCCTTTCTTATATTTTATCCCATTTTCCCTCATGTCCAATCTCTGCACATTTTCCTTCTTCCCATTAGTCCATTACATTCCTTCACGTGCACCTTGGAGTTGCTTCCCAAAAACTAGTTGTCCTGGTTTCCTCGTGCCCCCTTCCTTGTTACCACACATTATTTTGTAATGATTGCACCTCTTCCATATGTTCCTCCTCTAGTAGGTGTTCATTACATTTCTCCCACACACATTACTTTTGTGTGCCTCCTTCTTTCTTCTTTCACACTTCCTTACATACCTATCAGGCCTTTCTTCTACGTTAGTTCCTATGCCACGTGGATTGTCAGACATTGAGTGAACCACACACAACCTACCAAAGCGTGCCAATAGGGCATTGAATCCTTGCAACCAACTAAGGTGTGACACATGGCAGAAAATGAAAAAATAGTTGATGATGTGGGTTACACTCCAGATCACTCAAGTTTAAATTTCATGGGATTGGGTAGGTGAGAAGCTGGAAGAAGTCTCTTGTGCCATTAATGCAGGATCTGATTGCTCAACCACTAGATTTGATTCATAAATTTCCCCTTTTCTTCTCTTACATGCCAAGCAAACATGGAGAAGAATTTTTTATAGATTTGCAGGTGGGTTTGCAAGCATTCATTGTTGTATTTGGTGGTTGAGTTTTCAAATCGGATTTTCCCTCCTTCTTCTCCCTTTCTCTCATCCATTCATCTATAAATGTAAGAACATTTCTCATTGATAAGGGTTGGTTCCTTTTATTTTGTATAGGCATTGCCTTACTTTTTAAGTTTCAAACCTTTAGATCTATTCCTTGCATATGGATCTCGACCCTACACGCCATTGTAATTGATTTGTGCATTTTAGTGGAAGAAATAAAAGCATTGTTTTGTGGATATCTTCTTCCTTAACTTGTTCTTGTTCTTCTTTCTTTCCTTTCCTTCACATTGGGTGTTTGTTGTGCTTTCTCACATCCTTGCATCTCCTTTTCTGATTTTGTTGCACCATGAAAATGACTGTGTAGTTGTGTTCTAGTACGTGTTATGCATGTCTAGCCTTCCTCTGCACATTTTCCTTTGTTTGTTTCACTCAAATAAGATCATGTCCATCCCCCTTTCTTTCTGGTGCTATCACATCCCTTATTTTTAGTTTTCCCTTTTTGCATATCCTTTTCCTTGGTCCCTTGGCATTTTTAGCTTAGATTTCCCTTTTAGCATTAGGAGTAGCAGTAGTAGTAGAAGTAGGTAGAGGAACCGACCTTCTCAGAGGTCTATTTCAAGCACACAAGGTCCCACAACTTGGAGACAATAGCATTGTTGACTCAATGACTTAGCTCTTTCATATATGAGACATGGATGTAAGTTTGAGCGACCGATAGACACTAGAAAATGCACCTTGTGTATGATGTCTCCTAAGGTAAAAATACAAAAATAATATAAAACCACAATAATTATTAAAAATCAAAAATTCCCACAAAAAACCTAAAAAGTAAAAAATAAGGTTGATATAAGACATGTCATCCATCTTACCCTCACTCACTCTTATTTATTTTTGTCACATCCATATTCCCCACCCACCCATTCGCACTTTCAATGCACAATTAACCCTTATCATCACAACCCTATATGGACATTGCACCCATATCATTCCCAATCTTGTGCGCACCTTAAAACTATAAAATCACATTCATCCCTCCCTTCACTTCTTCTTGGTAGATTTCATAATGGTTATTTCTCATTCATGCGTTGTTTATGGGTTTTTTTCGAATAAGAAAGGAATACATCTTACTACACTTGAAGCTCATTGCAAAGTCAAATTTTGGTTTTTCAACGGTGTTAAGACACCATCAACAATATGATTTTCAGCAACCATGCCCATGACTAAGCCATGACCATACAAGATCTAAATCGGTTAAGACACCATCAACATAAAAAATCGTCACGATAAAACCCTACACCTCGGCTTGGTCCCCTCGAGTTAGCCCCGAAGTAAGTATATCATTTCCTTTGTTTTCATTTATCAATCACATGTATTAAATATTCTTATTTCAATCTTAGAAATGTTAGGGATCGGGATAGATGTAGGTCCACTAGCCACCAAAACAACTAACACTTTTCTAAGTGTCTTTTATTACAAATTTGGATATTTTAACCCACTTTATTCGGTGAAAGAACCTATAATTATCCCTAACACATTTGATAAACAGATAACGTAAGCCCATTTTATTTAGTATCATTTAATTTGGGATTTGATATCATGTTAACTAACACATATTGTAAGGTGATCCACCCTAGGCGAGATAAAAACATGAACATGTGAGGCCATTTTGAAACACACTCAAAAAAGTCTCTCTAAAGAACTCTCTAAATTCCTATAAATGTAAGTATCATCACAGAATATGTACTTATTCCAGTCACATAATTATTCACCTCATCTTCCCGGTTCTAGTAGGCATTAGAGAAAATTGATGTTTTGATTATGGTGGTATCGAACAATATTTGTTATGTAGATGAAATTGGAATACTTAGCAAAATGCACATAGAAGGTTTCACGCATTGTGAAGAGAATAGGGCATAGTCAAAGGCGTGGAAGAATAGGGGAGAACACGAGCACAAAATATAAGGGTAGATTTTGAACTTAGCCATTTTCACGTGTACGAGGCTATTTTGGAGATAGCATGCCGAGGACAAAAACCGGGTAAAGACTTGTGCAGACGCATGGTAATCGATATTTTGGAGGAGTGGCTACTAATCACTTTACATGGGTGTAGGCTAAGAATAGATTTGCTATTTTTAGTTAACTGGGAGACATCTATTGTTATCGCACTTGCATGTGTGTAATGTGATTGTAAAGGTGCATGGTTATTTTTAGCATGTGGCCTATTTTTGGAATTATGAAGCGTGAAGGGAAAGTCTCCACCCTTATAAATATGTAATGATCTATGTAGTATAGCGTGTGTGTAAGAACACGATTACTTTATGTGAGTTATGTTTTCAAATATGATGTGTGCATAAGTGATGGTATTATCTATTGTAATGAGCTTCTGTGTATTTATCATGTTTAATATAATGGAGTGTATTGGCTGAATCAGTGTTAATTCATCAAGTATAACTTGTTCTTGCATGGTTGGTTTCATTATGGATATTGTTTAAATTTGTTATTCTTTAGATCTAGATTTGAACATGTACTATAGAATGATGTATTAATTATGGATTTGAATGCATTAAGTCTTTATCATGCTAACATCCTACTGCAATAGAAACCCTAAAGAGGGGCTGGTACCTTTGTGTGCTTTGGGTGAGCACTTAGTCTAGGTTGAGTGATGTGCCAACTATTGGAGTGCACCTGGGATTTTATTGGTAAATTCTAGGCTACATCATTAGTTTTGTTTTCGAGACCTATTTTTCGAGTTATTTTCAGGATGGTTCGCGATGAAGACATACATGTTGACCTATCAGTGTTGAGGAGTGGACACATGATCTAGAATAAGAATACACATGGAGGTTCAACACTATATCTGATTTTAATTGACGTGCATGTGTGGAACAGAATCCGTATGATAGTTTACATGAGATCTTCTTCACCATTTTTCCATTAGAGTTGTATGAGTGGCCAATTACTTATAAGTATAAAAGGAATTGGAGGTATCATGCACTTCTTTGGACGAAGGAAGAATTTCAAGCCCTCTATGATGTTGATCTGATTTAGACATACGTTGTGGATACTTGGTTTCATGGTGTTCTAAATGAGATACATTCTAGATTACTTAATTTCCACTTATTCTTACCCGAGGTAGTAGAATTCCAATTTTTGCAATATCCCGGGGAACTACCTACAAGGCATTCCATTAGCGATCAAAATCTTGATGGTGACCCCTGAACTTGGAAAGTAAGCGATGGATAAATAAACCCCACCACATGCGGGGCAAGAGAAGGTTTGGTGAAATATGGCAGACCTAGCGGTAGAGAGGCAGAGAGAAGAAAGGTGGCTTAAGTATAATGAGGTGCACAAGAGGGAGATAGAGAAGCAATAGGATGTTGCAGAGTGAATGGTGTTGAGGAGAGAGATGGCTCACAAAGGATTTAGAGCTCACGCAGAAGGCATGGAGCTAGAGCATCAGGAACTCCCCCATTTGGGCAAGCATGACAGGGAACCCTCCTTGGCCTCACATGGAAGCGCACCAACAAAGATGACCTAGGCTATTGGCGTGCATCTAAATCTACTTTTAAACATTGCCCTTGCACTTGGTCTTCCAATATCTAGCACAAAAATAGTCAGTCAAGCTAATTTAGATAGTGGGAGAGCGAGGAGTAAATAATATAAAAATCACATCGATGGCGGTGTAAATGTCTTCATTGTTGTTTGGAGGTACCTTTTCAAGTGTATCTTCCACACAAAATTCTAGCACGGAATTTTGGACTCTCTTCTAGGAGTAGTAACACTTCCCAGGGCTGTAGGGGTGCAATTCAAGGTACCACTTTTGGGACACAGGGAAGTATATATTACGATCGACTCGCTACGAGTTTAGGATCAAGAGGTATATATGGTTCTAGTTCTGGTGGATCTGGTGGTTACGGAGGCGGAGGAAACATAAGAGGTTCGGATCGGGTGGGAAAGGTTTGCACAAACCACAGAACATTTACATGGAGATGTCTCTTTGTCTTCAGAGTATAGAGGCATGGAAGATGTTGTTGAACATGTGCAATACTATGGCATGCAAATGGAATCACATCTTCTAAGTGTAGGACAAGTCAATTCACTACTATGTTACAAGGGCATGCACACAGCTGGTACAAAAATTTTGACCCTGATCAGACTTGCGTAGACTATGTAGCTTTAAAATATGCTTTCCTTAAAGAGTTTCACATCCTTGAGTTCGAGCAAAAGAGTATAAGTGTGCTCAAGGATATTAAGCAAGGCACTACTGAGAGTGTTAGAGAGTATGATGCTCATTTCAAAACACTGTTATCTAAGCTTTCTTATGATATTCATGCAAGCTAGCATGCACAATGGTTTGTTGGAGGTCTGATTACACCTTTTAGAAGGGTGTTATCACATAAGACATACATTGACCCATGTGAAGCACTTGAATTAGCTTTACATGCTAAGGCATTTGAGAGTATAGATACTTGGGGTGAGCCCATTTTTAGAAGCACAGATCGCAGCTATGGCGAAGTAGTTGGAGAAGCTATCGGAAAATTCAGCACATGAGATGCATAGTCTAATCCCATGCATGTCGGCCTATCACCCAAGGTGGGTTTGGGTGCTCACTCCAAGGCACATGCATGGGTGTTGAGTCTCTCCTTTATGTGAGTCTTATGAGAATGCATCATCTTATAATAGATATTCAAATGGAAATGAGAAGAAAAGAACCATGCCACATTCTAAGAACTTAGAATGAGTTTTTATCTCATTGCATCCAGAAAAGAAATAACAAACAACATATGGAAATGGTTCATACAGAAAGGAAATACATAAGTATTATACTTCCAACACATAGATGATTTATAATAGAGCATTATATTCATATTAATAGATTCAATAACCACATTACATCCCTTGAGGTCATAACAGATCCTCATATAACTATGCAGAGCCAAGTCATGCATCAGAGCTATATTATGCTCATCATATTACAAAAAAAAATGAAAACCCATCCCCTAAATGTGCCATCACTTACAGAGTTCTCTAATCCCTAACCCATAACATCCTCCATTTATTTTCTATAGGGCTTCACCTCTCTTTTCTCTCTCTTCTCTCTCTACCACTCTCTTCTTCTTCTCTCTCTTTTCTTCTTCTATCGGGCACTTGTATTTATAACCTTAGCACCCACCACCATGCCTTTTTAGAAGTTATAGATCGGTTGCCAAGTGTCGAAGTGGTCCTCCATGGGAAGCATGCCTTCTCAGATCCGAGCTCTCCACTCCTTGCAATGATGTCTTCTGGAACCTTCCATCACATGCCTAGAATATTCCCTTTTTGATCCCACAGTCACCAGGCTGGCACCTTATCCACAAGGGTCATGCTTTTCTCATGTGTTTCTTGGGATGTCGAATGTGGCTAAGTACAAAACCTATTTTTCCTTGCACACGTGCACATGCATGTGTGTTCTAAAAAACCCTACTAGAACCCTTCCTTGCATGCCTTCAACCCACACACCCTTCTTCAACTAGGTCCCACGTGCCCACATGCCTTTTTGTACTTAGCTGATATTTTGGGGCCCAACATCACCCCACACTACACTATTCTCCATCCTCGAAAAACACTCTTCAATAAAGAAATAAAGAATGGTGGATCCTTACAAATGGTTGGAATGGAAGAATAAAGGAATGAAGAAATGGGGAAAAGAATGAAAGAATGGGGAACTTTTTATTTCTAGAGGAGGAGAGGGAAATCCTTCCCTAATTCTACTTCTTCTAACTTTCCCCAAGTGTCGACCTCATTCTGAGCTTGCTGACAGAGGTCACCCACCAGGGCACTCACTTCTTCAAAACTCAGCTCCTCTCCCTTAGTGCTCATTGTCTCTATGATCTCCTCTAGTTTTTTTCCCAAATCCTCAAGCGCATCCATCCTCCGAGTGATTTGGGGTATAATTCCTTTAGTCGGTTCTTGATTGAGCCCCATAAGGTCTCAATGGCCTCTGATTTCTTTTCTACTTTGGCTAGGATTTTGTCTCACTCATCCCTGTTCCCCTTGTTATTTTCTTGGAACTCCTTGAGTTCCACTTCATGGGTGGAAACTAAGATACTTTCCACTCTATCCCTATCCACACAATTATCATAGGTGGCCTCAACAACTTGCGTGGTGGATTTTACATCGGTGAGGATCTTGTTGTACTTGAGAAACAATTTCCACAACCTTCATCTTATTTTCTTTTTTTGGCACACCAACACCTCTTCTGTGATTCTAAGGCAAGTGGTTGCCTCTCCATAGTGAGTGAGTATGTGGGTCAAGTCCTCTAGGCATTGCAAGGATGATCCATACTTTTGTGGGTGGTGTTAAGTCTGGATGCTTTAAGACAATGGCATCCGTGATCATCTCTATCTTCTTGTATGCCTCATGCACTCTTTCCTTCTCATCCTTTAACTCACACCTTAACTAAGTGCTTGATTAGTTCCTCCTACTTCTAGGTCCTTTCTTTTCTCAAGGAGCTCTTCTTCCTTTTTCTCCAGCTCTACCTCTAGGAACTTCACCCTATCATTTCTTCCCAAAGAGCTGGCTTCAACCTCAACTGAAACTTTGTTGAGCAGCATTGCATATTTTCTCATCTGATAATTGTTGAGCATTTACCAAGGGGTTTATCCCTTTTTTTTTGGCACTTTCATCAATGCTCCTTGGCTTACCTTAAACTCAGGCTCATCAATGTGGGACTCAAATGCCCATGATAGCATTTTCCTTGTCGAGGGTATGCACCTTCCTCATCAAATGAAGCCATGGCTAAGAGTTTGTTCCATTGGCATGGTGCTCTTGAGAAGCATGCATGCAACACCTTGTTTGGATCATCGATGTAGCCCATTCCTTTGAACTTGTGATGCTTTTGTGCTCTTTCCTCCCTATGTGTGTGGCCCTTTGGAAAGCTTACAGCCAAAATGGGATCTCCTCCCATGCTGCCATATTCTTTTCCTATGCTTTCCTCCTCAACTTCCTTCATCACCACATCATCCATTTTGCATTCACCTCTTGTTCTACCAGGTCCTTGATGATTTTTTCCACTTCTTTCTCTGTGGCCTCATCTATTTATTCCTTTGTGAGGCTTGGGGTCCTTTGATCCTTTGTATTTTCTTCTTCCTTACCCCCTTGCCTTGGGCCTCAGTTTCTTCTTCATCCTCCTTCTCCTCATCTCCTTCATTATACTCATCTCCTCTCTTCTTCCTCAGAATCATGTATCTCATAGACTTGATGGTCTTCACCTCCTTCTGGCTCATCATCATCATCATCCTTTTCACCGATGTAGGCATCTAGACTCTCTGTCTCTTTTGAATCTACCTCATCATCACCTTCTTCTTCTTCCTTACTGGGGATTCCAGTATAGGAGATTCTTCTTTTTTCTTTTTCTTTGATAGGTGATGTCTTCATTGGTGATTCCTCATGGGTGAGGGCTCTTCATGCTCTAGTGCCTCTTCTTCTTGGGGTCTTTTCCTTGATAGGAGACTTCTTTCTCCATGCGTATAAGTACTAGGCTTAGCACTTGCTTCTGGCGCACTCACCATTTGTGTGTTTGAACACTTGGTGCCTTCTGCACCTCTTCTCTTTCTCTCTTCTCTAGGTGTGGCCTTCTTCCTTCCTATAGGGTCTTTAGGGATGGAGACATCATTCTCCAAGTAAGCACCTTTTTCAAATTTTGGCCTTATGCGTAGATACACCCTTGTTGTGGTCCTTCCTGTAATCGGTAGGCGTTAAAGGCTTCATCATTTGTATCTCATGGGAGACATATCTCTCCATATGTGCTTTCTTTGGGTAGACTGAGCTTCCGGCATGCAGCTCACGGTGGTCTATATCTACCTCACTAAGGTCAAACCTTAGTCTCTTGGCCTCCTTGAACCGATTAACTCTAGGCTTGGAAGTATTGCATGGTGAAGGAGAAGGGTAGCTTGCACCATGGACTCATATTCCCATCTGTCAATATAAATCTGCCAATGCAGAAGTGTTGGTACACTACAAAATTTTCCTCTCCATTCATGAGCATGGGCAAAAACTCTCTAGGATCCTCCACTCAGCCCCAAATGTGTCACACATTCACTTATACCACTTCTCTAGGCATGCACCTTGTGAGTGGTCATCATGGTTTCACAAGTATATTTCACAAACCTTTTTGTGGGTGAGGGATCCTCTTCTAGATACTCCCAAACAAATTTTTTTAGGCCCATCGGGCACTCCAATCTCTAAAAATACAATGGTGAGGAGGACATTACCAAAGAGTATCTTCTCTCCCTCCTTCTGCGTTACTTATAATTTCATCTGCGATGAAAAGTGGACAAGTTGTAGATGGTTCCTTCTGATATCTTTTGCATACATTTAGCCATGCCTTGTTCACTTGTGTCCATCATTCCTGATCATTGAGCTTGGTGACCAAGTGCATGCCATCCTCATCACTAGGTCTAGAATCTTGGTGATGTCAAAGTATCATGACCCCTTCTTGTAGTCATACATGGCTATAGTCTCCTTGATAGCCTCCTTGTCACTCAGATCATCATCAATGTTATCTCCTTCACAATTGAGGCATGTGAACTTGGATATCAGTTGTGGTGTGATGTGCATCTTGCCCCCAAAAATAAAAATGATCCTCATGCACATGACATCAACCATTGGTAAAGGTGCTCAGGCTTTCCAAAGTATGGCAACTCATATAGTTGTAATAATCCAACCTTCTCTAATTTGACCTTCACCTCATCATTGTAAATGGGCATTCCATCTGGCATCCTATTGTTAGTTGGTCGGACCAACTCCAATGCCATTTCCTTCTCTGTTGTGCTCATGTGATGGTTATAATCACTCACGGCCATCTTTCGTAAGTGTGACTCCCACTCTTTTCCTAGCAATACCCCATCTGGGTACTACATTTCCATGTACCATTCTTCATTGGTGCTTGCGATGATAATGATTTTCTTTCCCTTTCCCTTTCCCTTTGTTTTCTTTGGTGAAATGGTTGGTTTCCTTGGTGCCATTTTTCTAGTTGGGATGAACTTAAATAATCCTTCCTCTTTCTCTACTCTACTACTCTACTCAATCCCAAAAGCTCACTCCAAAGCTTCAACTCCTGAAATGAATCCTTCTTTCTCTCTTGCCCTAGCTGCCAAACCCTAACCAGAAATCCTTCCACAAGATGACACTCTTCACACAACCTTCCTCATGCCCATGTACTCCTTCCTTCTAGTTCACAGATCTACTCTAGATGCACACTCAAATTTCTCGGATTCTCCTTTCTTCACACAAATTTCTCTCTGGATGCTCTAGTTTGCAAGAGCTTCTTTTACTTCATAATCACAAGGTAACAAATGACTTTCCCGACCTTGTATTTATAGTTTTTGCTTCTTTCCAACATTAAATGTTATACCACCTACCAACATACTTTAACATTAAATGTGGATTTTTCCACTAAGCTGAATTTAAGCACCTTTACCCACGTGCCACATCCTACGTGAAAAACCCTTTACAACCTTCTAGGCATGCAAAAAATCCAACCCAATTTGAAGACTCTTACATGCACATGCATCACAACACGTGAAGGCACTTCTTCTATCCTTTACCCAATTTTTCCCTCACCTACCTCATGTTGTTCTTTGCTCTTCATCCTTTTTGTACGTGGTTTCTACAAAGCCTTTTTGACACCATAATCCAATATCCACCTTCTTTCTCATGCACTTTTTAACCTTACACTTTTTTATCCTTCAACTGGGCCATTCACCACAACTTCTACTGCCATCTCAAACTTGTATTATAGGCCTATACTTTGTATCACTCCACCCCACACTAAAATAGATGTGTGGTCCTCTGCACATACACAACCTTGGAAAAATAATGTGGTTACTTGGCACACAAGGTGCAAAAAAAAAAAAAAAAAGGAACAAAAAATGAGAAAGGAAACACAAGAAAAAAAAAATGCATAAAGGAAATTCTAAGCTAATTGGAAATACTTTGCCTTATTACAAACACCAAGAAGACTTATTTATAGTAGGGCTTTAGCCTACTCCCATTGAAGTGACCTAGTAACCTCATCCCATCCAGCACTTGTAACTAGAAAGTGCTTAATCAAGAATGTACGAGATGATGTAAGGTCCCAACCAATGGAATTTCAACTTCCCAGGATGGCACAGATACTTGGAATCATACAACAATACCATCTTCCCAACCTCAAACTTCTTGTTCTTGATATGATGATCATGCCATGCCTTTTGTCTTTCTTTTTCTATCTTCTGACTCCATCTAGCAAGTGATCACCTTTCATCTAACTACATCAACTTATCAATTTTTCTTCTAGTGCTTGTTCATCATTAACTAACCCTCCTACACATGCTATATACATAGTGATGGTAACATGAATTCCACTGGTAAAATAACCTCCATGCCAAACACCAATTGAAATGGTGTGGCCTTGTTCAACCTTTTGTAGGTTGTCTATATGCCCATAGAATGGTGATACTTTTCATCCCAATCTTGTCTTCCAACGTCACAGATCTTAGTTAACATGTGACTTAGTATCTTGTTAAATGCCTCAGTAGTTCCATTTTCTTGAGGGTGATATGGGGTAGTCTTATGATGGGCCACCATAAATTCTACTAACATAATCTTGACTATTTCATTGAGAAAGTGTGTACCCCTATCACTTGTTAAACTTAAAGGAAAACCATACATACTGTTGATTATGTTCTCCCATAAAAATCTAGCGTTGTTTTTGTGGTGCAATCCTTTAGGTGCTTCCTCTTCCCACCATGTCAAGTAATCAGTGCAAGTGATGATATACCATGAACCAGTCCTTCGTGTGGCTGGCGCAATTGGCCCTACAAAAGTTGATTGCCCATTTTTCAAATGGTTCAGCATTGCTATTATTGGTCACAAGGGCATTTCATCTCTCTTTCTAGGTTTTCCAAGGCATTGGAAATGGTCACAGGCTTGCAAAAACTCAATACAATCCTTGTAGATGGTTTCCCACCAAATCCCTACTAATAAAATCTTCCACATGCGGTAGCATTTCCTACATAGTGTCCTCCTGCAATCCCACCATGCACTTCCTCCATAATTTCCATGTGCTCATGCTCCATAATACACATCGGCGTAGAAAACCTCATCATGACCTAACTTATACAGGTCTCCACTAATCAACATGTAAGGTGTGGCGTGTATTGCTAACTTGCTTTCTCTCCAGAGCCTTCATCCCTTCAGACCCACACCTATTTTTAAGAATCACTGTGATATCTTCCAAGTCTAGGGTGCACATGCCACAACCTAAATAGTTGTGCATCATCTAGCATGGTATCCTCAATGCTTTTGCATCCTCCCCTGAGTTAATCCTTGATAAGTGGTCAGGTCTTGAATTGCTTTTTCTAGTTTCACGACCACTTTGTGAACTCAAATTCTTGAAATAATAGGACCCAATGACATATGCACCCTTGCAGAATGGGCTTTTTGACTAAGTATTTCAATGCCATGTGGTCCATGTAGAATATAAATGGTGTTTTGCCATAGATACTACTAAACTTGTGGAGCACGTAGATCATAGACAATGCTTCACACTCGTGTTAGTTGTTGTAATTTTTTTCTTGGTGTCAATTTTCTACTTGCAAAACACAAGGGATGATCAACAATTCCCTCACCAGGTTGTGCTAGTACTTCTCCCATAGTTGTTCCTGAGGCATCAACATGCACATGGAAAGGCTTATCCCAAAAGGAAAAAAATAATATGGGCATGTCGTGACAAGCCTATCCTTCAAAGTGTCAAATGCCTTCTTGCGCCTCTCCCCAATGAAAGGAACTCTTGTGTTTTAACAATTCCTCCAAGGGCATGGAAATCTTGGCATATCCCCTTGATGAATTTCTCTATAATACCCCATATGCCCAAGGAATCCACACACTGCACTTTGATTAGTAGGCTCCCCTAATCCTACAATAACTACAACTTTAGTGGGATCCACTAGTAAGCCTTCTTTGTATATAATGTGTCCTAACAGGGTTCCAAATGGAGTAGCAAAGACACATTTCTTAATGTTGAGGGATATCCTTAATTTCCACATCTCTCAAACATCAGCCTTAAATTGTCACAATGGTCTTTCACCAATCCATACATAGTCCAGTCATCCAGGTAAACTTGAAGAAACTTATGGATGAAGTCTAAAATGCTTGTACCACGATGCGCGAGAACACAACAGTGCATTCTTCAATCCAAAAGGCATAACCATGTAGGAAAAAATTCCCCATTCAGTGGTGAAAGTTTTCTTTCTCTGGTCTTCCTTTGCAATCTGACTTGGTGATACCCTAGAACCCATCCATGTGAAAGAGTAGACTTCACGCCCGGATACTCCCTCCAAAATTTCTTCAGTAAAGGGGGTTGGGAAAGGATCGATGACACACACTTGCATTTAGATCCTTGTAGTCAACATAGATTCTTATCCTACCATCCTTCTTGATATTGATAACCATTGGGCTTATCCATTATGATTCTTCCACTGCCTCAATGATACCAGATGCTATCATCTTGTCTATTTCTTCCTTGACCCATACGCAAAATTTGGATTCATCGATAAGGCCTCTTCCGAATCGGGCAGGTGCACACCTTCCTTCAACTTGATCTTCATCTCTCCCAAGGAATGGTGAATGCCTTTGAGTTCATGGTACCCATGAGGAAAAAATCTTGGAACTCATGCAATAGATCAATGACCTTTGAAACTTATTTTTCGACCAATAGTCTCGATGATAGCTTCCTTAGGTTTTGTCTCCATTCCAATGTTAACCTTATTTGTTTTCAAGGGCTCATGGTAGGTGTGCTTTCTCTCATCAGCATTATCTATGACTTCACACGCATACCTTCTCAAATGGTTAACATCCAAAGTCTCCATCTCTTCTTCATCTATTATATAGACCATTTTCCTTTTTCTTTTTCCATGCACACGCGCACTCAAGTTGTACTTCCTCTGATTCTTCTTCATTGAGGCACATCTCTAAATAAGGCTCACCTAGTAACTCCAATAGCCTATCTTCTCCATAGCACTATCTCCCATTGTAAGGTGCTTGATTACTTGTAACACCTTATCCACCGATGGCTTGGTACTCCTATACTCAAAATCTTGAATGAGATCAGCCACCAACTCTTACCAATTACCTATTTGATGACGCATCTCTGAATGAATATACCATGCACATGCATAACCTTGTAAGGTGGAATATAACTTATGCACCCATAACAAAGGTGGTAATATGCTTTTGCTTCCCATCCAGGCCTTCTCACATGCTTGGATATGAAATGAGGTGGTCTCTTTACCATGGTAGTCTTGTATGACCATGGGGCATTTTGCTCTGAGAACCTTATAGAAAATGTGATCCTCACCTCATGCACTCTAGGAGGTTCTCCCGATGTGTAGCCCACCAGTGTGCTGTAGTTTTGAGTAGGTTATAGCTTGAGCATTCCTCTCTCTCATCCTCATTTTTCCATTGAGCTTCCATTTCTCATAAGAAAATTTTAGGATATGCTCCTCCAGAGTAACTTGGAAACTTCTTTCCTCTAGGCACTTGAAAGCACACCTTTTTACCCTTGTTACATCCTCTCAACTATCACCCAATTAACTCATAAGTCCCATGTGCCCAATTTTTCACATGCCACACTAGTGGTATCACTCAAGGATTGAGCATCTTCAAACTAGATAACTCCCTCCATGGGGTGAATTATCTCAGGATCTCTGATGGAGCACACATAGATTCTATCAAGGACTTCTTCTCCTAAGGGCTCATATATAGGGTGTTGACTTCCCATCTGTCAAAGGGATGATCACCCTTTCTTCCTTGTTCTCAAAGCTGATATACCCTTTGTTAAACCATAGGTCAGCATTGTTCTTGTAACACCATGGGTGCCCAAGTAATGCTGGAAAGTTGTCTTCTACCTCGGTGAGTGCCAAGACTTCAAAGTCTCTAGTGAACTTGGCCCCTTGAATGGTGATAACTACATCCTTTAGACTCCAATGGGCATTTCCTTAGTCTTGTTTTCCATATACAACACATTCGAAGATGGCTGCAATGCGGGCTTCCCATTTGATGTCAGGAATCTAAGGTAAGAACATTGACCTCTACTCTTGTGTCGATGAGAATATTTCTCAAAAGCCATCCATCAACAACCACATTCAAAGTAATCTCCTTATCATAGTCAAGGCTGTGAGGAGGAAGGTTTGCATGCAAAACCTTCCTTTTCATGCTCTACTCTGGCCGATGTGTACCTTCTCTCTCAGCCATTCTCCTAGCAAGGGAATAATATTCTCTTTCCTTAACATCTTACATACTTCCTTGACCTCATCCAGGTCATCCTTTGGAACCTCGACATTCTTCCTTTGCTCCAACTACCTTGATTTCTCCTTTAGACATTGGATCTCCCCTTGTAAACTTTGAATCACATCCATAGTCTCTTGATACACTTCTTTCTGATGAGTAGGGTCTGGATACTTTCCATGTACCACTTCCTCTCTTGAAACTAGTGTCCTTTGTCTTGGCATCTCCTGGCATGCATGGCCTCTACTCGTCATCATCACCAGTATAGGTTCTAGCCTGACTCACGCACCACTCTTGGCATCCATTGTGAATCATCCTTCTTGATGCTCACCATCCCAACACCTTTGTCTTTCCAGGTGTTGTTTGGTTCATATGCTCATAAATTTCTAGACACTCTTCATACTTGTGTTTCTTTCCACACCATGAGCATTGTAATAAATCAAGACACTCACATTTGTAATGCTCTATAGATCCACAATTATAACAGGTTCCTCATGAGAACTCACTTCATCCTCCACCATGATTACTGCGACCATGAAATCCTCTATGAAAAAACTCTTCCATGCACTCCTCCATCTTGCGTACCCCCTCATAACATGGTCATCATCCTTTGAACTACTTGCAAGGCTAGTCTGGTGCACACACCCAGATCAATAACATCATGGATTTGATCAATCATTCTATAATCCTTGGTATCATGGGTCATAGAGGTACAAATCTTGCAATAGCAAGAAAATTCTTATGGATTGCACACTTGGAGTAGAGGGCATCTACTTGCATCATGATCCCCATGGAAAATCTCACAATCTACTACCATAGCACACACAAATTTAGGGAAACTATCCTTTGCATGTCCCTCCACTTCATAGTCTATACACCAAATCCCACTACAAACCTCATGCGCTGAGTTTACAGATAACTTCTCCAACTACTTGGCCATTGCAGAAATTTGAGCCTCCAAAAAAGGACTAACACCAGTATCAATGCTCCCAAGCTACTTGGCATGCGCATGGGCAGGCTTCGAATGCCTCATGTGTGGGTCTCTATGAAAGTCTTGTGTGATAGAGCCCTTCTAAATGGTGTTATCAATCCTCTAAAAAACATTGAGCATGTTGAGAAGGATGAATGTCATAGGATAGTTTTGATAAGAGAGTCTTGAAATGTGCATCATACTCCCACACACTCTCTGCCATTCCTGTTGGATCTCCTTCAGAGTTTGATGCTCTTCTCTCAAACTTAGGGATATGGAACTCTGCTAGGAAGGTGTTCTTCAATGCGGTGTAGTCTACCACCATCTATGGGGGTCATACTTCCTATACCAACTATGTGTGCCCTTACAACATTGTTGCAAAATGACTTGCCTTCCACTCTCTAGGGTAGTGATCCCTTTCATGCGCCTATAGTAACTCACACTTGTGCACATGCTCTGCAACATCTTCATACCCTATATAGTCTGGTAAGTGTAAAGACATCTCAAAAAACACTTGGGGAGGTGGTTGGGGTCCTTGTCCTCCCAATCCAGAGCCTTGGTTCCCTCTTGGTGTTTCCTCCTCCACCAGATCCACTTGGATCCACTAGGTCTGTTCCTCTGACCCACCAGATCCACCTCCTCCAGTAGTTGAAAAAGGACTGAAGTGGTCGTGCCTAGTGTTCCCAATGTCCCACTAAACTATGTGCCATGATGGTTTGTGATATTGTCCCACTACTAGTTGTATGTCTCATGCCACTCCTAGATGCATGATACCCAATCCTTGCATACTTGCACCTTGTCCAAATATTCCTCCAAATACAGGAATGGATTGTGCAGCCATGGATGTTCCAAATGAGAAATTATATCTCTTGGCGTAGATCGGTTACTCCCATTGATACCAACTGGGTTAACAATACTTCTCCCTTGATCTGAAAACCAAGTGCCAGGGGTTGGTCACCATTCAGGTGGGTTCGAGATGCATCATTGAATGGCTCTTCTTTCTCCATGTGATGAACTCTCATCAGAAAGTTGAAGGGGCTCTCTCCCACGCTTTCCAAGATGGGGTAGCACATAGACTTCTCTAGGTTCCACATCCTCTGCATGAACCTCAACTCCTTCCCATAACATCTACTTCCTCCATAGATCCATCACACTTGTAACCTCACATTTTCTAGTCATCTCCCTTTCACGAGCTTTGCTATACTTGAGTCATCTCTCCTCCCTTTCCTTTTCTCATCCGTAATGTCTACCATCTTCCTCCACCCTAGCTTCCTCTCCCAACGCTCAGAGAAGCTTATCCGGCCATGGGAAATGCTTCTAAACTCAAAGTAATGACCAAGATCTTCATAGCCAAAGGAATAACATGAAAAAATGATCCTCTAGGCTCCCTCGAAACTCAAACTCAACCCTAACCTTCTAGGAAAGAATACGTAGAAATGGCATATTCTAAGTATAAGCTTGGTTAGCACTCTCTTCAACAACATGTATCGTCCAAGTCAGATCTACATCCCATGCAGCCTCGATAGTCATCTTGGGTCCATACATGTGATCTATAGTACCATCTCGATCTAGATGCATATATGTTTGAAAGTCATTCATATAGTTCTATTAGGAAATAACAAAATAATGTCTCATACACTCATGGTATAGGTTCTCTTCTACCCATCTACATGCATCGGCCAAAGGTTGAATCTTTGAGAAAAATCATCCTCAATGCTCTTGAACCATGTTTCAACACTTTAAGGTTAGGCGCTTTGTCATCACAACAGTTGACAAATATGCATTTCATTTCTCACAACAATTTTGAAAAGTGGCCCCTGTGCGAACCAAGATGTAGTCATATTTTATACCCCTTAGACCAATAGACTAATCCTATGCATGTCAACCTATCACCCAAAGAAGAGTAAGAAAACTACTATCGAGAAAGGGGAAAAGTCAAAAGTCAAAAAGGGAACAAGCGGTCAGCCGTTTGAAGGGGCGCGAAATGCCGATTCGACCGAGAGCTAATCAGTGAGATCACCTTTGGGACATTTGGGACAAAAAGATGCGAACCGCCGAATCAAAATAGAGGGGTCCAAAATCAAATGGGAAGTGGACAAGCGGGCCGCGAGCGTCCGGGGAAGGGTTAGAGAATTTGGCGAGGCGGGGTTCCCAAATGGGAGCACTAAAAAGGCTAAAAGTAAAGGAAGCCCCGAGAACCAACCGTGAGCGCCACGTGTCCTCAAAAGTCAAGATCATGCCACATGGCGGGAGCCGGGGAAAAGGGTGAAAAAGTCCCAAAATCATCAAAAGTCAAAATTTCAAAGGACAGCCACCGAAAAAGATGGAGGAGAGAGAATTGCTCGTCCATCGGGCGTGCCACGTGTCATCCAAGTGGCGAGCGCGGGAAAAGATTTCAAAACACGTTTTCACTGTTTTGTGCCCTAAAACTTCAGACCTCCATAACTTTCGATCGAGCTCGGTTTGCACGTTCCTTATATCAACGAAAAGCTTATGAAATTCTCTACATGATTCTGGGATCAATCTTGAGTTTTGGTGTAGTCTGAAGAGAGAAAATTGAGAAACGGTGCTGATGCGTGATAATGGCCAGAAGCGACGTTTCAACAACCTGTTTTAATGCTAATGGGTCGCATTCTTCTTCTGCACGGCCAGAAGTGACATTTTAGCGGCCAAATTAATGCACATGGGTCGCATCCTCCTCAAAAAAATCACTCAAAGTGACAGGGTATGGGTTGGTAAGATCCTCCATGCTGATTTAATGCATCTACAGTCAATGAGGAATGGGCTTGCACGTTTTCCCATGTTTTTGTCCCCTGGGCTCGACCCATGCAATGTAAAAGCCAGATTTGGCTCATTTAAAAAAAAAAAAAAGTTGTTCATTCTTTCTGCTCGGCCCTCCCTTCTTTTCTTCTCTAGGGTTGAAAATGGAGTTCGAGCCTCCTCCCTTGCTCTGTAATGGCGTTTTTGCCTCTTATTAATGGAATGATGTTCTGTGCAAACTTCTGGAGCAACAAAACGTGTTTTGTGATGCATCTGTCCATCCTTTCTCATTTTTGCTTGTTCTCTTCTTGCCTCTCTTCATTGCAGGTATTTGTGCATGTTTGAATGTTCATTGCAGGTTTGGAGCTGTGTTCATGGAGTTTTGGGACATTTTCTGTGTGAAATCTATCCTTGGGCCTGTGATGCATCTGTCCATCCTTCCCATTGCTCACCTCTCTTTGTCCCATGGCAGTTTTGATAGATGTCCAACATTCTCCTTCTCTGGTGTATCACCGTTTTAGTGTAGGCTTTTGTTGTTTTCCCTTCTCTCTCTCTCTCTCTCTCTCCTTGGCATGGTTAGATTAGGATTAGATTAGCTTGCACTTTGGAATAGCTTGTGGCGGGTAGTTTAGGAGCGGAACCAACCTTCTCTGGAGATTCCTCTCTCGGTTTTACAAGTCCCACGCTTGGAGAGAGGTTTCCATGTTGTGCAATCACACTGGATGCCTGAGTGATCAACCTAGAAGCCTGATCTGCATCCGAGGTGCTTTGTGATTTTGCATCAATAGTTTTGGCACGCCTTGGTGGGACCTTAGAGGTCTTCACTTCATCTTTTGCGAGGTTGGTGTGTTCTGTGAAGATTTCAGCCTTTGGAGGCACTTGCAAACACATCTGGCGACTCCATCGGTCAGCAACCCATTTTTCGAAGTTGCAGACCTTCCTTTCCATTTCCATCCATTTTCATCCATCTTTCTTTCCATCCCTTTCATTCTTTTCCATTCCATGAAGTTGTGCAATCATGACTTCATTTCCATCATGGAATTCACATCAACAACAGCAGTATATTCCACCTCCAACATGTTTTACAAATCCTCCAAATCAGCATTTTGAGCAGATTCAAGATCAGTATGCATACCCATATGAACAGCGTGCAAAGTCGGTTTGGCTATGGAGCTTTCAAGAGCAAGAGTATGCATACAATGAAGAAGACAATCGAGATCCAAGATGCTGAGTGCATTGGAGAAAATCCAAAGATGGAGGTGGGGATGGTGCGATCAGGAACAACACTCAAATGAGAGCTTTGGAATCGGTTATGGAGCACTCCTTGTCCATGGGAGGCCCTTTTCCAAGACACTTCAGCCCTCGGGAGAAGCTTGGACTTCATGATAAAGATGTTGCCCCAACTTGCAAATGGATTGAAGAAATAGAGGCCTATACATTCGGTGTTGAACAACCTTGTCAATGGGTAAGTTCTACACCATCATCTATGTCTTTCTCTTCCCATTACTCAAGCTGCATCATCTCATTTGGACTTGCAAATTTCAAACCCTCCATCTGCTGTCCCAAATGTTGAATCCATGTCTCCACCTCTCAGTCTTCCATCTCATCTCAATTCTTCTTTCCTTTTCCCTTCCAAACAGTCATCCCCTCCACAAGAGCTAACAGAAATCCCCCTTCCTCCAAAGAAACAAGAGGTTTCACCACCTCCACCACCACACAAAATTGTCAAATCAGTTGAGTTTCAACCTATCCCTCCTCTTGCATCCCCAATTCCATGTGGGGAAGAAGAAATTGAAAAAATCAGTCATCAAGGACAACAAGAGGAAGAGCCAAAAAGAAAAGAAGTGATAGACAGTCTGAAGAGTTGGGCTCTTAGATTTGGGATGACAAAGATCCCCTTGATGGTTAAGCCTACAGAAGAGGCTAAGGTTGAACAAATGGTGGTGAGGACTGATTTTGTTGAAGAAGAAGATCTTGCAGTCCCAACTTGTCCTCTAGAGCAGCAAATTGAAGAGTTTGACTTGACAAACTTCATGCTGGAGGAGGAGTTCAATCAAGAGCAAGATTGTCTTCAAACATTGGAGGAAGGAGAAGCTGCTCCAAATCCAAAGAAGAGGAGCACATTCTAGGCTGGAGGAGAAAAGTGCAGATCCAGGGCTTTGAGCACAAAGCGAGCTACAGGAGAACCTTCAGTTCTTCTTTCTACTTCACCTCTCTCAAGTTCTAGTAATGAAGAGGAGTTTGATCTCTCAAACTCAATATTGGAGAGTGAAGCAAACCATGGTGGTCAGGTTGCACATCAAGAGGACACCACGGAGGAAGTTGAATACGAGCAGCAGCACAGCAATGAGGCAGTTTACCTGTCAGATTTGGAGGACTGTTTTGATGGAGAAGAGCCGGTTGAGTTTTCACCATTCTCTCTTTCATCATCCACATTCCAAACACCAGAGCCTGCTGTCATGGAGGACAGCATTCATTTGCAGCAGCCTGCATCTTATAGCAGCCCTTTGGAATCAAAATTGGAAGATTTTAATCTTCCATGTTCTTCATCGGAGGAAGAGAAAGGACAGAAGGATTCCACCATTTCTTCCACATCATCCATTCAGGTGGGTCTACAAGAAAACTCCATTCTTGGAGTTGAAAATCAGAGCTATGGGCATATCAAACGATCAGACCTTGCCCAATCAGGTATTTGGCTTCATTGGAGCCAAAGGAGAAGCCACAACCAGTCATGCTTGCTTGAGCATGAGGATGAGCTACTGAAGTACCAAGGATCAGCTGCCATACCTCTCGATCCAAATGCGAGCAACTAAAAGAGGTATTGGATTTTTCATTGATACCTTGATGATTTGGATAGAAGACCACTTCTTGTTGATTTTCCATCCATCCAAACAGCCATGATCGCTCCAAATCAATTGCATGGCTGCCAATTTTGAAGAAAGGAAGCTATTTCTCACAACCGATTCGTAGGGTTTGTTTAGCTTGCCTTTGCTTCCGATTAGAGTAGAGTAGCTAGGTTTTCTTTCAGCGAGAAAAGTGCTTGTGCACACTCTGCATGTTCCATTTGGGGCATGTATGATTTTCATTTTGTACATAGTTTTTTTGTGTTGCTGGTTTTGCTCTTGCCTGATTCGTTTGAGTGGCATTTTGGTGAGAACAACTCCATGTCCGGTGGGTTTCCAAGTGGCTCAGAGGGAAGTTTTCAAAGTTTAGATCAGTTTTCAGGCTACTACTTATGACTCCATGCCCAATGGATTGCTTCAGGAAACTGGTCTTTTCATCTAGCAGGCAGATGATCCCGTTGAGTCGCCAAATTGTTATCCAAAATTCACCCCCGGGTAATTTTGATAACATGCATCAGAATATTCAAGTCCCAGGCACATTGATTGATTGGAGTAAACATCATGTTTCTTGGATCCTCTCGAATATTTTTCTAACTCCCTGGCCAAGAAGGAAGGAGCAAGCTCGAGAAAATGTGAAAAAGTTGCGAAGGGCAAGTAGGTTGATCCAGGAAAAATCGTGAAAATTGGCTAAGTCCTGCTCAAGGTCGCCTTTGGGACGTGTGGGACAAAAAGACGCGGATCGGCCGAAAAGCCTCCAGGCGGCCCGCTAAGCATTTGGGACAAGTGGGACAGAAGTACGCGGAGGCGCGAGAAGCCGATCCGGCCGAAAGAGTAAGAAAAATTGACTAAGCCAAAGTCGGGACATGTGGGACAAAAAGACCAATCGAGCAGTTCGGCAAATGGGAATAAATGGTCAAAGCGAGTTGGGGCGTCGGGGCGCGTGGGATGCGAAATGCCGGTTCGGCGAGAGGAAAAAAATTGGCTAACTGAGAGGGTCGCCTTTGGGACATTTGGGACAAAAAAGACGCGAATCGGCGAACCAGATGAAATCAACACAAACATTCGATCGAAACACAATGGGACAAGCGGGCGCGTGAGTACGCGAACCGGCCGAACCGGGTGAAAAAGGGTCGAGGCAGTCCGAAGGCAACTGGGACATTTGGGACAAATGGACGCGAACCGGCCGGTTCGCGCGAAATCAGCACAAGGAGCACTAAGCATTTGGGACATCCGGGACGAAAAGACGCGAAAGGCGCGAAAGAGCCGGCAGGGCCGAGAACCAACCAGATCACGCCACGTGTCTCAAGGAGAAAAGTCAAAAGTCAAAGGGGCAAGGTTTGAAGCGCTGGCCCGAGCCAATAGGAATTGGACACGTGTCCAATAGAGCAGTAAAGTGCGGAGCTCGGGGAAGTTAGAGAATTTGGCCGAGTTCCCCAAAAAGGCTAAAAGTAAAGGAAGCCCCGCCCTGTCCTCCAACAAGATCATGCCACGTGTCATCCAAATGGCGGGAGCGCGGGAAAAGGGTGAAAAAAGTCCCAAAATCATCAAAAAGTCAAAATTTCAAAGGACAGCCCGACCGAAAAGATGGAGGAGAGAGAATTGCTCATCCAATCAGAGCGTGCCACGTGTCATCCAAGTGGCAGAGCGCGGGAAAGATTTCAAAACACGTTTTCACCTGTTTTGTGCCCTAAAACTTCAGACCTCCATAACTTTCGATCCAGAGCTCGGATTTGCACGTTCCTTATATCAACGGAAAGCTTATGAAATTCTCTACATGATTCTAGGATCAATCTTGAGTTTTGGTGTAGTCTGAAGAGAGAAAATCGAGAAACGGCACTGATGCGTGATAATGGCGGGCGATGCGTTTCAACAACTGTTTTAATGCTAATGGGTCGCATTCTTCTTACGCACGGCGGAAGTGACATTTAGCGGCCAAATTAATGCACATGGGTCGCATCCTCCTCCTCAAAAAATTGCTCAAAGTGACGGGGTATGGGTTGGTAAGATCCTCCATGCTGATTTAATGCATCTATAGTCAATGAGGAATGGGCTTGCACGTTTTCCCATGTTTATGTCCCCTGGGCTCGACCCATGCAATGTAAAAGCCAAATTTGGCTCATTTAAAAAAAAAACAAGTTGTTCATTCTTTCTGCTCGGCCCTCCCCTTCTTTTCTTCTCTAGGGTTGAAAATGGAGTTCGAGCCTCCTCCCTTGCTCTGTAATGGCGTTTTTGCCTCTTATTAATGGAATGATGTTCTGTGCAAACTTATGGAGCAACAAAACGTGTTTTGTGATGCATCTGTCCATCCTTTCTCATTTTTGCTTGTTCTCTTCTTGCCTCTCTTCATTGCGGTATTTGTGCATGTTTGAATGTTCATTGCGGGTTTGGAGTGTGTTCATGGAGTTTTGGGACATTTTACTTTGTGTGAAATCTATCCTTGGGCTGTGATGCATCTCCATCCTTCCCATTGCTCACCTCTCTTTGTCCCATGGCGAGTTTGATAGATGTCCAACATTCTCCTTCTACGGTGTGTATCACCATTTTAGTGTAGGCTTTTGTTGTTTTTCCTTCTCTCTCTCTCTCTGTCTCCTTGGCATGGTTAGATTAGGATTAGATTAGCTTTCACTGCACTGGAATAGCTTGTGGCGAGTAGTTTAGGAGCAGGAACCAGCCTTCTCTGGAGATTCCTCTCTTGGTTTTACAAGTTTTACGCTTGAGAGAGGTTTCCATGTTGTGCAATCACACTTTGGATGCCCGAGTGATCAACCTAGAAGCCTCGATCTGCGCATCCGGGGTCTTTGTGATTTTGCATCAACACTACCTAGGATGCTGAATGTGGCTAAGTACAAGACCCATTTTACCTTGCGCACGCACGCCATATGTTCTCCGCAAAATCCTACCAAAATCCTTCCCTACATGCTTTCAACCCATGTGCCCTTCTTGAACTAGGTCCCGTGCACACACACCCTTTTGTACTTAGCTGATATTTTGTGGCCCAAAAATAAACAAGAAAATAAAGATGTAGGGATGGTTAGGATACAACGCGCCATGGAAAACTAGTGGATACCTAAGTTAGAACCATAATCTAAGGTATTACCGGTAAAGATCACTACCCACGTTGAAGCATTGCGCACCAAAGAAACATTGCATCGAATCCTACCATCACTAAGGAGGAGGTTCTACATGCATAGTACCCAGCATCATGTCCATCGAAGAAGGTTTATCGGATACCATGGAGGTACTCAAAATCTTAAGGGTGAAATACAATAGTTAAAGGAGTAATCATAGAAGATGGAGTAAAAGAAAGCATCGTAATGGTCCAATCTAATATGGATGACTTCAAAAAAGTGTGCAAGATATTGCACTAGGAGAATATCATTCCACTATTAAGGAATTGGTTAAAGGAAACACTTTTCAAGTAAGTATTGAGACCAGATGGTAGATCCTACATGCAAATCTTACCCCTCATAGTTTAAATTATTACAAGGAATCACTCAATGTTTTTGTGGATGGGTGGATTTTGAGTAATATATTGATTGATATAGGCGCGAAAGTCAATGTTCTTACTTTAGATGCATGGGTACAAATGGGGAGACCTCCATTGCAGCCATCTTTGAATGTATTATTCATGGCTAACCAAACTAAGACCACTCCCATCGAAGTGTTAAAATATGCATCCATTACCATACATGGAGCCAAGTTCACTTGGAGATTTTGAGGTTTTAGCGCTAGCGAGAGGTAGATATCTTCCATATCTATTGGGCATCCTTGGTGCTATGCAAATAATGTTGATCTTCGGTTCAACAAGGGTTATATCAGCTTTGAAAACAAGGAGGAAAGAGTTATTATCCCTTTAATAGATGGAAAATTTGCACCCTATGTTGAGCCCTTGAGTGAGGAAGACCTAAATAGGATTTATGTACGCATATCCTCTGGGACCCAGAGGTACTTGAGCCATCTAAGGAAGAATCCTCCAATGGGAGGATGATGCATCATCTATTATCGATAATACATGTTGTTGTGATAATTGGGCTCATAGTACTTATGAGTTGGTAGGGCATGAAGTAAAAAGCACATTTTTCTAGGGGATAGAAACCATCGTTATATTAGGAGAATAGGTAATAACTCGGTACCTCATTACACTAGAGAAGGAGATCCTATGGTATTTATGTGCACCATGGAGGAACAATGGATAGACTAGTTAGAGAGATGGAATATGCTAGCATATACCCTATGCGGATAACAACACACTAGTGGGTGGTTCACAAGGATAATCTTGTAGGATGGAATGAAATTAGGATTGCTCTTGCTACTAGATTCTATAGGAGTAAATGCACCTACTCAGATATGTACTTATCATGGTAATCAACCTGTTCAACACCACGTTCAATAGTGTGAGAGACTCGGATGGAGGGGTAGGAAGCTTTACCACCTTTGCTTTGGGTGCACAAATTTTATTCCACTTTACAAGGATTCTCACGTGCTTGGTATGTATATGTGAACTCCATAGAGAGACTAGAAATTGGCAGGATTTAATTACAGGAATGACCCATACGTTTGACTTCTTCTCTACTAAACCTCTGGTAGAAGAGGCATTAAAGGTTATAAAGCAGCTTAACTATGGGAGATAGCGCCAAGGTGGAAGAACTCATTCAGAGTTATTTGATGAGGGAGACTCGGAGCGTGGTTTGATTGAGAAACAGAGATGATTCCACACTACTTTAGCATGCTTTCCTTGAGAAGAAAAAGGAAAAATGGTCTACTTAGTGGATGATGAAGAAGTAGAAAATCTAGATGTAGACCATTCAACAGGTAGGCATGAGGTGTTGGATAGTGTAGATAAGACCACATGCCTATCATGAACCTATGAAGACAAAGAAAGTGAATATTGATCATATGTTGAGCCTAAGGAGGCCATAATTGGAGACTATTGGTTTGACTCTAAAGTGGCAAAAATCATTGAGTTACTATGGGATTATCAGACTTATTCCCTCAGGGATACCATGAACTTAAAGGCATGCATGAATCATTAGGAGAGATGAAGATAAATCTTAAGGAAGGTGCATGCCTCGATCAAAAAGAGACCCTACAAGATGAACCCCAACTTGTGTGAAAAGGTCAAAGAAGAGATTGACAAAATGTTGAAGTCTGGGATCATCAAGCCCCTGGACGAGTCAAAATGGGTTAGTCCAATGGTGATCAGTATCAAGAAGGATGGTTGGATTAGGATCTGTGTGGACTATAGGGAGTTGAATGCTGCATGTATGTGTGTGATCCATCCCTTTCTTATACCCATTCACTCAAGAAATACTAGAAGGCATTGTAGGGTGAAAATCTATTCATTTACAGATGGATTCTCTAGGTATCATCAGGTTAGGATTGCCTAGGAGGATCAGAAAAGACTACTTTTACTACTGAATGGGGCAGCTTTTCCTATACTGTGATGCCTTTTGGTTTGAAAAATGCACTACTTTTATTTTTGTGCATAGTTGTTCAAGCGTTCAAAGATTTTATTCACAACTTCTTACAGTTTATTTAGATGATTGGATGGTGTATGGACTTGTTAAGGATCATTGTGACAATCTGCACTTAATGTTTGAAATATGTAGACAGTTGAGTATTTCTTTGAACATCAAGAAATGTGTATTTGCTACACCATTTGGAATACTATTAGGACACATCATCTGCAAGGAAGGTTTGTTGGTTGATCCAGCTAAGGTTGCAGTCATTATCATCCTGAAAGAGCCTACCAGTCAAAGTGAGGTGCATGGATTCTTGGGTCACACTAGGTATTATAGAAAATTTATAAAGGGGTATGCTAAGGTTTTACACTTTGGAGGAGTTACTAAAAGGAAAAGGGATGTTCTATTGGGGAGAACCATAGTAATAGTGCACATTCGAGACATTGAAGGAGAAACTTACTACCGCACACCTATTCTACACTTTCCTTCATGGGACCAACCATTTCATGTACATGTGGACGCCTCTAGCATGGCCATTGGCACGGTGTTGGCTCAACCTAGAGAAGGTATTATAGATCATCCTATCTATTTTTCTAGTAGAAAGTTGACTCTTCAGAGCAGCATATTATACAACTACAGAACGTAAAGCTTTGTCGATGATCTATGTGCTCCACAAATTCAGAAAGTACCTACTAACAACACCATTTGTATTTTATACCGATCACATGGCATTGAAATATTTGGTAAACAAGCCCATTTTACAGGGGTGCATATGCAGATGGGTACTCTTATTCCAAGAATTTGATTTCACAGTTGTGGTAAACCAGGAAAAGTAATTTTGGACCATATCATCTATCTAGAATACAGTTGGGAGAAGAAGCAGCAAGAAATTGAAGATACCATGCTCGATGCACAGTTATACAGGTTATAACACATGCACCATCAGAATTAGAGGACATTGTTGTCTTTCTACGAATAAGTATGGCGCCAAAAGGAATGAAATCCTTAGAGAAGAAACAACTTGCTATATGCACAACACCCTATATGTTGATTAGCGGTGACTTGTACAAGTTAGGTTGGGATGAAGTATTATGCCATTATGTACTAGAACATGAGTGCACATATATCATGGAGGAGGCTCATGGTGGTATTGTAGGTGGGAACTATGTAGGTGATGCCACTGCGCACAAGATTTTACTCATTGGATTATGGTGGGAGACCTTGTATAAATATTGTAAGGCATATTGCAAGGCTTGTGATCAATGTCAATGCCTTGGGAAACCAGGTCAATGAGATGAAATGCCTCTAAGACCTATTACTAGTGCAAAACCATTTGAGAAATGGGCTATAGATTTTGTGGGTCCTATTTCACTAGCCACGCACAGAATGGATCATGTATATCATTACTTGCACATAGACTATCTGACAAGGTGGGTAGAAGCGCTTGCCTACAAAGGATTGTATAGTGGCTACAACAACCAGGTTTCTATGGGAAAATATTATTACAAGGTATGGATGTCCTTTGAGTTTGACCAGTGATAGGGGCACACATTTTTGAATGAGACAATCAAAATTTTATTGGATGAATTCATGATTGCACACCATAAGACTACACCATATCATCCTCGGAAAATGGGACTATTGAGGCTTTCAACAAGATTTTGAGCCAGAACATTGACAAAAAAATGTGATGTTGGAAGAAAGGATTGGGATGATAAAGTTTTGCATAGTACTTTTTAGCATATAAACAACATACAAGTGGCTAAACAAGGCCACACCTTTTCAATTGGTGTTTGGTGCGTAGAAGCAGTTCTTCCTATGGAATTCATGTTACCTTCTTTGTGTATTGCACATGCTGAGAGTCTCAGCTGATGAGAAAGCCTTAGAAGAATGGATCGACAAGTTAATTAAGTTGGATGAGCGAGAGAATAGCATGCACTGGGAGTCAAGCAGCAAGAAAAATCTAGGTAGAAAAGCATGGCATGATAGGCACATTAGGGAAAAAAATCTTGAGATAGGACAAATGGTGCTTCTCTATGATTCTAAGTTTCTATGCCATCTAGGAAAACTCAAAGTACATTGGTTAGGACCATATGTTATCACTCACATACTTGAAACAGAGCTTGTCAATTAGAAATGCTTGATGGAATATGGTTACCCGATTACTTCAACGGGAGTAGGCTGAAGCCCTACTATAAATAAGTCTTCTTGGTGTTTGTAATAAGGTAGTATTTCCATTTAGATTAGGTTTTCAATTATGTATTCCCTTAATGTATTTCCTTCTTCATGATATGCTTTGTCAATTTAGTTGTTGTTTTGTGAAATAAGCATGTTTGCGCACCAAAAGCTAATTACCATTTGCAAAAATTTTTATGCGCAGAGGACTACACATACCATTTGTGTGGGGTGGTTGTTGAGAAATGGGTACACATAAAGGAACAAACTACTACAGGTGTTATTCAAAGTTTGAAGAGTTGGTGAAAAGAAAATTGCTTCCAAATGAGGACCATGGATGGAGATAAATGAAGGAACAATATAACGTGAGGTAAGCGGCGACCATGGAGACTACCAGAGAAGGTGCACATGATGAGGTACTCAGGCACATGGAAGCATGCGTTAAAGAGAAGCTTGTAGCTAGAAGGTAGGAAGGTGCGCTAAAAGGTTATGACTGAGGCGTGAAGATGTACCACATGGAAAATGTGTGAAAAGGGTCACTTAATGAGGATTGTTGGTAGGTGAAGGAGCAATAAATGCACCAAATTTTTGAAAATCTATATAAGGAGGGATACGAGTTCATTTTACCATTGTAAATCACAAAAATTTGAAAGAGCTAAGTGCGACCAAGCTTGAGTGAAGAGTATTGAGGTGTGAAGAGTGTGAAACTAGATGTGAGGAGTAGATTTGTGCATGAAGGAGAAGCTTACATCCCCATTGGTGAAGGGTTTGAGTGAAGCAAAGCATTTGAAAAGAGCTAGGGCATGTGATTTCAACTAGGGCACGTAGATTTGAGCTAGGGTTTGAGTTTGCACATTGTAGAAGCTAGAAAATGAGCATTTGAGGAAAGAACATTGTGATTTATAGATGGCACCAAAGAAAGCACCTGTCATAGGAGAAAAAGGGAAGAAGAAGATGGAAGTGGAGGTCAAAATTTCTCTTGAGAGAAATTTTTTAGAATGCAATACCTAGAAGGCATAATAGTAGGACAAGAATGGGACTCTCATGTCCAAAAATGCAAGATCAGTGACTACAACCACCACACATCAGAGAAAAAAAAGGAATTAGATGTGTTATTGAATACAAAGACAAACAAGTGCACAACCAAGGATATGTTAGTGTATGATGATGTAGGAGAGAAGATGTTAAAGTAGATTGGAGTTTACCAGTTGTATGAGCTCCCATACTTTGAGAAAGTATGAACCTTTGTACCAATGGTTGATGAGTAGGGTACATGAATATTTCTTCTATTTCACCAAATGCAGGTAAGGATTACAACCACTCTAATTTCACTATAATAGGATTAAGGGGCACATGAGTGGACTTGAATAGTGATTTGATAGATAAAGCAGCCATCCTGGAGATGCGAAGGAGTTAGGATACACCAAAGGTCCACATGTGAATGGATATTGATAAACTAAAGAAGTATCCCATGGTACATGAAGCTGCACATCTAGGTCACTAAATTAAATGATCAAGAGAGGTGGTCCCAGTGAACACAATGTGGCTACACATTGCAAGGAAAATGTCACAGGGAACAATATACAACATAGCAGGCTACATTGTGGAGACACAATCATCGAGGAAGCACACACAGTGAGAAAATTAGTTTCGGTGCTATCCTATTGTCCTTAGTATTTTGGAGATCGAGTTCTCGATGGGCCAAAGAACAAGATATGGGAGTACCCCATGTAGAATAAGTCCCTAGAGAAAGGTTTGAGAAGTACTTATGTGAAGGATCAATGAGTGGGTTGTTCAAGCAGAGGGTGATGTGGTATGACAGGCTCCAGTGTGATTTTGAAGAGGAGTGGTGCATCCCCAAGGATTTACCTTCGGTGGTGGGCAAGGTAGTCTAGTTCATAGTGTATCAACACTTTTACATCACATGGTTTATGATGAAGGATGGTACTTGGAGCCCCTGGTGTAAGTTTTCATATGCCTTCACAACACATTACTTCTAGGTAGCGGTCCATTAGGTTCAACAATGTGATGCCTTTGAACTTTATTTGTAGACAAGGTAGAATGTGACTACCACATGTTGCAAGACCTATGTCTATCCAGGGAAGACCACCTACATAGAGAGCTGATTTTAGATGTGATAAGTATGAAGCCCATGAGTTTGGAAATTGGAGATAGTGGGGCGTGCTTATCTACCTTCATCTTAAGCCCAAGTTGGAGGGAAACAAATATGTGGAGAATGAGTTCACGCTTCTAGGGCCACCTAAGGGAAAGCATACAATAGAGAATGTACCAGCTCCAAATCCCACTAAAACTATAGAAGTAGATGATGAGGAGGAAGAATGCAAAGATAGTGGTGGCTTGGTGCATAGAGGAGAAGGCAACCCTCGAACAAGGTAGAATCTGAGTGCACAAAGTACTCCACCCCAGACACAAGAAGAAGGGATGAAGAATTGAGGTAGGAGTAGACCCTGAGGAATGCCACTTTAAGAGGGTGTTCAAGAGAACAAGGACTCAAGGAACTACTCCCCAATCAGTACGGAGATCACCACACTCTCTCCACAGAAGGAGATAAATGAGAAGAGAAGGAGAAAATTGAAGTTGGATGAGGAGGTGGAAGATTCTAAGGAGAGCACACCCAAATCTCCTACACCACCGAGAGGACTGTGAAGACCCAAAAGATGAAGAGATGAAAGATGAATATGTGAAGAATGAAGGAGAAGGAGTAAAGGAAGGAGGACGATAGTAAGATACTACTCAAAATTGAAGAAGATCTAGCTCCAAATCTTGGCACGCAGGTTCCTAAGGGCCAAGAAGTAAAAGAAAAGTGGAGAGTTTATTGTTCCATCTTTGGGCTATGTTGAGGACACAAGTAAAATTTTTCGCCTCTTTTCAAAGCACTATGAGCCCTAAGGAGTTATATGGATGGGAGCTGATGGATGAGGACATGGCCACCATGTGCATAAGAAAGTAGTTATCTTGGTCTATGCACACACACATGGATGAGCCAAACTTTGACGTATGTGAAGAATCTTGTGTGTCAAGAAGGTTGAAGAAGGCACCTCAAGCCAGACATATAACCATGAAACCCACTGTTATGTCTAATGAGTAGGTAAGAAATGCCTTGGTGAAGGTATCTATAGAGGTGGCACGGAGGAACATAGACAAATCTACCACTATCAAGGCACTTGAGAGAAGAGATCAAGGCCAAGGATGTTGAGATCACACACTTGAAACAAGAAAAGGACCTTAGAGAAAAAAATAATGGGGTTCTTATTGGCATGGTAGAGGAGATCGGGGATCATGTCCTCCAAGCAAGACCACACTTAGAGCCCAAGGTACCCAAAAATTTCCCTTGATTATGCACTATGTGCGTACTTTAGTTGATATGGTGCTTGAAGAGGACCAGTTAGGATGTCAATGCCAAAAGGACCTCTAAGAAGGAGGCAGAGAGAGGGAAAAGGCTGCAATAATTAGAAAAATTTCATCATACGAGGCATTGCTTCAAACTTTGGGAGGAGCTGAAGAAAGCGGATCAAGCATTGAATATATTGTACAGCTCTGGAGGTAGTCATCAGAAATAAGGACAATGGTAGAGGACAATGAAGTCCTAAAAGCTATGAAGGATGAAACTTTGGGGCACATGGAGATACTAACATTAGTAAAGAAAAAGTGTGAGGCCCTTGCAGCATCCCAAGAGCCCCACAAGAATAGGTTGGATGAACTAGGAAAACTTATAGCACAGAAGATGGATCTGTTGGAAGGGAGAATGTCTGCAATGGCTAACATTATGTTAGTATTACAAAATGAGAAGGGAGAAATTACATAGGATGAATTAGAGTCCATTGCAGTGAATATTCCAGAAAAGGTAGAGGTCATGCTTGAGTGAGTGGTAGACATTAGAGGAAAAATAAAAGAAGAATATCTAGAACTCATTCTTCCAGTTGAAGCAGAGGGTGATGTAGAGTAAATCCTTATTCTTTGTATAGAAATTCTTTTACATTATTTCCATTACTTTATTCTTTATTGTTCGAGGAGTAGCCATTGTCGGGAAAATGTAGTTTAGTGTGGGGTAATGTTGAGTGGATGAAAGTGGAATACTTAGCAAAAGGCACACAGAAGGTTTGCACAGAGAACAAGGCACAATCAAAGGCATGAAAGGATAGGGAGAACACGTGCACATGAAATATAAGGGTGGATTTGGGACTTATCCATTTTCACATGTATGGGCTATTTTTGGAGATAGTGTGCCAAGCACACAAACTGGGTAAAGACTTGCACGACACACATCGGCTATTTTTGGAGGAGCTGGCTACTGAAGCACTTTGCATGGGTGCGGGCTAAGAATAGATTTTCTACTTGCTAGTTAACTAGAAGAGGTCTATTGTTAGCACACTTGCATGTGTGGTTGTGATTGTAAAGGTGCATGGCTATTTTCAGCATGTGACCTATTTTTGGAATTATGCAAGTGGTGAAGGGAAAGTCCCCACCCTTATAAATATGTAATGATCTGCATAGTATAGAGTGTGTGTGAGAACAAAGTTACTATGAAGTTATGTTGTCAAATCTGATGCATGCATAAGTGATGGTATTATCTAATACTAAGCTTCTATATATATATATATATGGTATTATCTATTATATATAATGAGCTTGTGTGTGTGTGTGTGTGTGTGTGTGTGTATATATATATATATATATATATCATGTTTAATATAATGGAGTGTATTGGCTGAATCAGAGTGTTAATTTTGAGTATAATTGGTTCTTGCATGGTTGGTTTCATTATGGATATTGTTTAAATATGTTATTCTTTAGATCTAGATCTGAACATGCATTGTAGAATGATGTATTAATTATGGATCTAATGCATTAAGTCTTCATCCTCATGGATTTTCTTCTAATACATGGTTTGATAATGAAGCATCTTTCTTTGTGTACATAGTTAAATACATGTTGTGAGATATATAGACCCGCCCATATTAAATGATTTTATAATTCAATGATAGGGTTTGGATATCTTGTAATTCTAGTTTTAAAATGTGTTGTTTTCTTTTATTTCTTTGTTAAGACCATTAATGTGGAGCAAATAGAGTTGTTAAATTGTTTTTCTATTTACACATCTTCTCATTTTTATCCCAGTAGGGGGAAATATTATATAGCACCCTTTGATAAATCATCAATGATTGTATAGTTGATGGTTCTCCTAACACAAGGAGTGTTGAGAAAAGAGGAGTCAATAATGTTGTTGGGCAGCAAGGAGATGTACCATAGAGGATGCATGACATTATCACATGATGGGATTCTATGTGAAGCTGATGCATAGAGGATACACATTTTCTTGGTCATTTAACTAATTAGAAGAAAGTAATTCATCAACCTATTTCAAACTCTAAAAATGAGGATCATTACTAAGCCAAAAATGGCTAAAACTTTCTTATTTTGACTAAATTTAATTCAAATTAGTTAATTCAAGTTTGGTATATTCTCCTTCAATTCCTTATAGCTCATTCACCTATTTACACAATTCAAACAAATGATGTTCCATCAATAAAGTGAATTCAAAAGACCATAATCTTCAATATTTCCCTTATCTATCTTGTAGACTTCCCTTAAGACCAAGAAATCCCCTACCACAAATTTCAGAGCCTCTTACACATGTCCAAACCAATGTAAAAACACATTTAGATACTCTTTAGGGATAATATGGGTTGGTCAAAGTTTGGTAGTCTATCTCCCTAATCTCTTCTTTCAATCTCTCCTTTGCTTCTCGAGGCCTGGTTTTATCCTTTTTCATCCTATCTCTCTCAAAAAGATCTTCAAGACTCACCTCCATCATTTATAGACACCCATTTTAGTGTGTTTTACGTGTACAAATATTTATGGCTATAGTCCACCCTTTACTCCTACTTCCTTTGTTATATGACCCTCACAATTAGGTCTTATATTTTTCTTAATTGTCTATGCTCTGAACTGTCATTTCTCTCACTATTTTTCCTACAAAACTCTCTAATTTCTTCACCAAAAAAATGAGGAATTTTTCTTCATCATTTCTTCTAGGTTTCAGGAAAATATTAAATGATAAGGGGGTCTCAAACTCTAACTTCAAAAATCTTATCATGTCATACTATGTAGCCCAAGGTAATTGAAAAGCTTATAAAACAACAAATATTTTGTTTCAAGACCTAGAATTTGGGACTAAGAACTATTTAAATCTCCTCTCTGAGTCCTGTGTCATCAATATCCTATAATCACAAACAAAATATCACCCACAACTAGAATCCCACCAATTTACACATAAGGACAGGATATCTTGAAACCCTACTTAAAGAGTTCCATATTGATTTGATAAACTCATATTTTAGGTTATAATACTCATCATATATAGTTTACTCAATGACAACATGCCTATCATAAAAACATGCACTTCATGTACCAAAAACTTGACAAACAAGGTAGGTTTTTAAGTCAAACTTTATCATGCACAATCACAACGCTAGGTTTCTTGACTTTCTCTAAGCATATAAGCATAAAACAAGTTATTTCACCTTCAAATTCATATAATAACAATACATTCATGATTATACACGTGTTTCTCCATTGAATGATTACATAAATCATGGCAAACAACATTTTACCAGCAAATTAGTCATGTATAATTATGGTATAGTCATCACATCCATGTATTATCCTCATGCTATGAAAACCCAAACTTTTGTTATCTAAAATTCTATAATCCCTGAAGAGCATTTACCAATCTTCCCAAACATTCACAAGAAGATTTCCATTATTATAATTCACAAAGTCGAGACATACATACTGAGAACAAGATTTGTTCAAAAACATAGCCTACTTTGCATAGATTAGACTATATTACAAAAATTGGAGAATCTTCCTTTTCATTCTTCCTCTCTTTCCTCGAGGTATTCCATTCTCCTACCTTTCTCAGAAGGTTTTTTTCCTCCTCCCTTCCATCTCTTTACTCCTCTAACTTGAATACATCCTCTTAGTGTAACTTCCAATAAAACCTAACCAATTTTTCATATGTCTCCATGTTGATACATGGCATGTTGCATAATTTTGTATCTAAGACTCATATACACACATCATGACTAACTCTAGGAATTTAATCACTCACTTAAACACATACATTCTCTTAAAATCTCATTAGAATAATTTACATACTTTTGAAATTTGAATGTCCTTTTGGAGGGAAAACCTAAATTTTAAGTTTTAGGCTTTAATACTCCATCTAAACCCCTCTTCATGACTTGAGAATTCCTTAGCACCTTTAGTCTAATCTCTTCAACCATGATTGAGTAAAAAAATTCCTTTTTTTTGTTTTGCGATGATGCCATTGCATTAGAGGCCTTAAGTGGATTAATATAGTTGAGCTAACATTGATTATGCTTATAATACAATTTAATACAAATGGTCATAGGTTATGAGCATATCATTCAAGATGTTCATGGTTAGTTCCATAACTCACAAGGTAGTAGGCTTCGAGAGAAGTGACATAAGTTGATCAATACCAAGATATATAATGTGTTATCTTGCAAGTTGCAATATAGTATATTTGGAGTACTTCTTAATTACGTTCTCCATATATTTTTCTACACCCCTCGGATCAAGGGGAGTATGTTGGATACTATGATAAAAAAATTGTTTAGTTTCATGTTTTATTTTATGTTAGATTATTTGGGGCACATGTCTCATAACATCTCCTTCCTTGTGGATATAGTACTAAGTAAATTAATATTTAACTTAGTTAGGATTAGTCGTTTGTTGTGGGCATGTTAGTTAGTTGGGTCTTACATGTCACCCTCCCCCTCAAAGATTATATAAAAGCTTTAGGGATATCTTAATTATTTGTGAAATTTTTTTATAATATATAATATTTGTTTTTAAGTATAGTTTGTACAAGAATTATTATGCATTAATGGATTCCTTATTGTAAATTTATGATGTCACCAAATTACTACAAGTATCATGTGACTTCATTTGATCATCTTTTCTGGTAAGGATTCTTTGGATATGTGGAAACATGATTTCATCATCACTTTGAGAGTCAATCTAGTTTGATATTTCTATCTTTGTTACTTTGATGATGAAGCTTAGCTCAACAAGTTGTGAAGTACTAGAAAGAATTTTGTTCCATATCAACCTTTTAAGAAGGTCCTAATTGAATTTGACATCCTTGATTTTCCTCTCCAAGTGCTAAAAAATTTTCTTATTTGATCCATTTGTACACTTATAACTCAAGTACCATCAGGAAATAATGTTTGATTTTCTCTTGCTCACATAAATCTTCCAAGTTAAAAGCATGTTCATATGTTGTAGTTATATTAGAGTTTTACATGTTTCTCTCGTGGATGTCCTTCTCATCATGAAAATGGAAGACACCACCATCCACCATCTTTCATTCATGCCAAATTTTAAGCACATTTAGGAACTAGATAGATAAAAGTTTAAAGTTTTTATGGGCCCCTACACTTCCATTTTTAACCCCTATCTATGTAAGGTCCCCCCTATCTCTACTCTATATTGGGGTGGGCTCAGGAAACAAACCCAATCCCAATCTATATAGCCAGCCAGAATCTATATAGAGGATAAGAAGATAAGACCCTGAACTATCTATATGGCCGGCCGCTTGGAACAGAAGCTCGAGCTGTCCATACCATACTGGAGTTAGTACCTCTGCCCGGGAGGCCGAGGAGCCTACTCTATGCGCAGCCGCCATATCTACAAGACACCCAAATACATATAAACGAGCAGCCATATACGAAATCGATACACCCAGCTCCTGGCTCTCTATGCAGACGAGGACAAGCCCCTCTATACGAGATAGTGCTCACCCAACTCCCAACTCGAGGATGAGCAGGGACCACTTACCCCCTTACCCCATATACAGGATCGTACACCCGGCTCCCACTCCATATGGGGACGTTGACGTTGGGTCCCATAGACAGACATATATTCGTTCGCCCCCCTATTTCAAACGATAGGGGAGATATAGGGCCCCGACCCTCCCCCAATCAATAGGGATGGGTGGGCGGCCGGCGTCATTCATGAATTAATGTCGGCCCAACATCACATCTATAAGGTTCAAGGAGTGGGCAACATTATTGGGGTGTTTGGGGATTTGTTTACATGGAAAAAGGGATGATTAGAATAACAAAAAGTAATTACACATGTGGCAGCTTGGAAAGAGGATTAATATGTAAATGTAAGATTGGGATGATGTCATAATGTGTGGGAAGGAGGGGGAAATGGGGATGGGGTTCTTAGAACTATCATGGATTAGCCTCTTCTCTATGTAGATAGCCATATCAAAGGCCTAAGGAAGAGCACTATCTCCAACAAGAGTAGGAAGAGACAACAAATCAAGATTAAAGGCTATTAGGTAGTATTAAAATGTCATACCCCGTAGAGGTATACATTCTTAGATAATTCTTTCCCAAGTCTTTATGAAGATGATGATGAAGTCTGAGACATACTTCATGAGGGTCTTTTTATGGTGTTGAGATATTCTAAGAGATATAATATATGTATCCTTATGAAATAGATTTTTCAATTTTTCTCTAAAATAATCTCGTGAAGAGATTAATCATGTACCCAAGATAGTATACCAATATAGAGATTCTTGTGAAAGAAGAGGAAAGAAATCTAAGTGTAGACACAAAATCACGCACTTTGGGTAATTATCTAGTCTCGATCACATACTACTATTTACATGGTTCCTAAGTATGAAAAGTAATAATTAACCCATGTCTTTGGCCATCTTTCGTTGTTTTCTATTGCTACTTTCAGTCTTGCACCTTTATTGGCCTAGTCTATCTTTTCATACTTCAGTTTTTTACCTTTTTTGGACTAGAGCACCCAGCCAAGAGGATGCCAGCGCAGTGCCCTCATCCCCTCTAGGTGCCCCTATCCTCTTTACACTTTACTCTCACTTTTTGGGTCCTTTCTATCCATTTGAGCGTATTATATTTTGGTATTCTTCTTTTTTGGTGTTAATTACAAAATTCAAGTGAAGGAATCATATAAATATAAAGTTATGTGATCATAATAAGGGACAAATAACTAAGCATCTACTATGTTCATCTAAGGTTGCATCCATCAAAGGCAACTGTAGCTCCATTTTCCTCCATATAGCTCCATCACAAGGCACACATGGTTGGTTCATCTACATCACACTTCATAGGAGGGATTTCATTATTTCTATGCACACATTATTTACAATATACATCTAGTTACTCGTTAAGGTCTTTACTCGTAAAGTATGACCGGCATAAGAGAAACATAAGGCACAATTCCACACACACACACACACACACACACCCCTATAACTACATTGGTTTTGAGATGTAGTGTAGCTCTCAAATGATAAGTCTCATCAATTTAGAAGTTGAGGATAGTTTGGCCCCTTCATATGCATATTTCCTTTTTTAGGGTTTGTCTAGGAATTTACATGTGATTCCTTTATTGTAGGTTTATGAAAACATAATTTATCTAAGTGTGACATACACACTACAAGTAATGAAGTCTTCGCACCATCTAACGACTCTGTGAAATTGGCTTCCAAACTTCCAAAGATAGACCAAGGTGTCTAGATTGTAGATGAAGGTGTCCCACGCCCCAATCCCTTCTCCAGGTGCCCCATTCCATCCAAATCACTAGGATCTACATTTTTTAGGCTCTGTGTGACGATCTCCCATTCTTGATCAGGTCGGTCTTCACTGTGACACGCGAGTCTGAACATCTTCAAATCAACTAAGGATCTTCCAACCCTCTTTGCACATTAGGGTTTCATATTTTTATTGCTTAGTTTGCTTGATTTATTTCCTTCATTTATTTATTCATTATTTACTACAAACTTGCATTAGATTAGGCTAGAATATCACATTTAGTTTAATCACCGAGAGCTACATTCTCCTTTGTGATATAATGCATTACATTTAGACATTGGTTACATCTATATGATTTATCGGGGTCACATAATCATTTCCATAAAAGAAGGGTGGGGAATTGAGGGCTACTTCGGGAATAACATCTCATTATTACAAATTAAGGGGGCCACCAGAGTTCCTAGAAGTGAATGAGAGAGCTCTAAGAAGGGCCATGAAAGAGTGGAAATCATTGAAATGTGAAGGGACTAGTCTATATTTCAAAGGATGGGTTCTTTAAAACATGAAATCACCAAGTGATAGACGTGTGCTTCAAAGAGTGGGTATATTCAAGATTTTCACTAAAATATTAGCCAAAAGTTTGAAAATGGGGATTTTACATAATATTTTCAACAAAAATACCTATCGGGCATGTTAAAAGCTGTTGGAGGTTGAAATCATTTGTAGGTGAGAATAATCTCAATAACATCATAAAAACGCAGTTGATTCTCAAGTTTGATTTTTGCACCTTAAAGAAAACCTCCAGAGAGATATGGTTCTCATTTACTTCTACTCCTAACACTATCTCTAAAATAAGTAATATAACACTTTGTGGAAAAGGGAGGAAGAAATAGCATAAAAATGAAAGGTAGTGCACCAAGAGAGAAATAGGAATCTTCATTCCACTCTAAATGAATGTAAGTACAATCCACACACATATCACATCTCAACAATCGGTAAGAGATATCTATATAAACCAAATATCAAACATAGAGATAAGAGAAATGAGTGAAGGTCATATATAAACCATGAAAAAGAATTAAATTTCTCAAACATAAACAAAAAACTTATTAATATCAAAAAACCAGAGAAGAGATTTGAGGCCCTGTGAAGGAGGAATGACATTATCTATAAATTGGTCAATATAAAGACTAAGACATCATACAAAAAGGATGAGAATTCAAATGGATTCACTAATCCAAGATGGGAGGAAATAAACAACCTACTAAAACCTTAAAATAGAAAAAAAAATTATCTTTACAATAGAAAACCCGAGAGAAGAGATTTGAAAGGAGTGTAAGAAATTAGTCTCGCCCCATTTGTCATTGAAATTCCTCATTTTGTGGCCTCTGTCATGTTTTCTATCTCCCCGTATTGATGCATAAAACTATGTCCTCCATTTGGTTGTCCATGATCAGTCCCTTCCTTGGTCGAGGATCACTTAAAAGTCCAGAATTTGTTTTTCATTCCTCTTATCCATGTGAAAGAGTCTATAACTTGGGCGTAAAACTTAGGTTTTTCCTTTCCTTCCATTTTCCATAGTCACGTTTTGTTGTCCCTATCATTTTTGTCCCAAATATCTATGGAAACATGATTGGATGTAGCTTGGAGGATCATATTTGGGCCTTATAACATTTCCAAATTCTCTGTCCTTGAAGAAAGATTCATTTCTAGGCTCAAATGGTGATTTTCCTACATTTTATGGTTTGACGGTGTATTTTTCCCATCAAATTTACATCTCAACATCAATGGAAATGTGGCCCTTTTTGGTTGGATGCGGCTCTGGCGGGGCACTTTAAAAACTCTAAGGCTCACTTCACCCAAAACTTGTCCACGTGGAGAACGACACTCATTTGAAAATTCACCTTTTGGTTTGGCCTTGGAGTTGCGCCGGGGACACATGGAGGTTTCCACTTTGCTTTTCCCAGACTTAGACAAATTTTTCATGCAGCCGTATAGTTTTGGTGGACCATGGACACATGGAGGGCTGGTGCTCATTTGAGGATCCGCCTCAGGGTCCCACCTTAACAATTGTGATAGGGAGACATGTGGAGGCTTCCACCGGCTCCACTTTGTACTTAAACTTTTCAAAGCAATTTTCTAAGGCTTGGGACACGTGGTGAGCCCGTGCTTGTTCAGGGTCTCCGCTCTTGGGCACCATCTCAAAGTTGTGCCATGAAGACACGTGGAGGCTTCCACCGGTCTTCCCATACTTAGACTTTTCAAGCAACTTTCTAAAGGCCTAGGACACGTGGAGGGACCATGCTTATTTGGGGACCAACCCTAAGTTTTATTTTGAAGAAGCACCAAGAGGACACTTGGAGGCTTCCGCTCACTCTTCCCTTTGCTTGGACTTTTCAATGGCCAAAGAAAATGTCTCGAGACCCTAGACACATGGCACCTTCCACTAAACCTTCAAATTTTTAACAAACTCTTCGAACTAAGACACGTGTTGAGCCCGCGCTTGTTTGGGGTCTCTACTTTTGGGACCATCTCAAAATGCACCATTGAGACACGTGGAGGCTTCCGCTGGCTCCTTTTTACACTGAGACTTTTCAAAGGCCAAAAGGCATTTTTCTTGGGCCCAGGGCACGTGGAAGGCCCACGCTTGTTTGGGACTTGCCTCTGTGCTTCTCCTTTGTAGTTGCGCCAAGGAAACACATGGATGACTATGATATAAAGTGGAAAAGGGGTAGAATCAATGGTTGTTGTGTGCATTTCATCTTTTTTCTACCATTTTTTCTCCAAGACTCTAGAGACATGAATACGCACTATTTTTCATCATTCTTTGATGAAATTCTTGTCATCTCTGTCTATCTAAAGTGCCATTTGATGGATTTGAAACTTAATTTGTGAGTCCAAGGATTGTTAAGGTCAATATTTTGAAGTTGGAATTGCTCAGGCACTTACAAAAATGGGAATTACCAGAGGAGATGGATGCGGGGCAGAATTTAGAGGAAAGAAAGAGAGGAAAAGGATGAAATGATGAAAGTGCAGGTGTAAAAGATGAAAAAGGTGTTTCCTCGAGAGTGAAAAAGGATTACCTGTGTCATATCCAGTTGTGTGCAGAGTCTCATAAAATGATTAAAAGGGGATTTCTCATGACAAAATCAAATGATTAGAAGGATTGCCAAAAAGTTGTGGCATGGCATCCTAGTCATTAGTCGAGGGCCCAAGAAATGTGATCAGTTCACAATTGGTCCACCTAGCAGCTTTTGGATCTAAATTTGTTAAATGTCACTTTCTGAAAAAATTGGTAACAAGCAAAAGGTCCCTCGAATATTCTTTCTTTTTGGGGGAAAATTGAGTGAGTAAAATGTATAAATGCAATGAGAATACTCTTGCAAATGGTCGGAGTTTGAATTCTTAAGAGAAAATTTGAGAAAGTCATCTTCCTGAGAGACCAAGCCGAGATAACCTATTATTTTCTTTTGTGTTAGATTTTCTATCATGTCAAGTTGGTTACAGATGTATAGCCATTGATGAAGCACTAAGATTTCTCTGAAGCTTTCCCTGCTGATGAATCTAAGCAATTTTGAAATTAATTTGTGTCCAATCTCTAGCAATTTGTGTCTTCTTTGTTTCAGAATGTCTATAAATAGTTTCTTTCATTCCTATTGCAATCTTACATTGAAATATTTGTGAAATCACACAGATCTCATCCTATGATAATTTAATGGTATTTGCAATTTCATTTCAAGAAGAGCCTTCATCTTGGATGAGATAAACAAATTTAAAATCAATTCACTATCATTTGTTGATAAAGATTGTCTGTAAGTCTTCAAGTGTACCTTAGGCATGATTGATCAGAGACTTTGGTGTTTAATTGAGTCTTTCAATTCAAGCCTTCATGTTAGAGTCTCAAAGATTATGTGAAAACGTGTTGATCTGGGCCTCCATTGAAGCACACCTTCTAGTTGAAGGAATGTCTTAACTATTCTGAAGCTTTTGTTGTTGAGTTGTTCATTGTTGTGAAGTCCCTTCAAAGATCTAGTATAATCAACTTTATCCTACTTCATCTCCCACCAAAATCATTCAAAACCATGAATCCATCCCTGAACTACCCTGTTTTCCTATATATCAACAAAGGAACAAAATCTACTTACTAAAATATGCAAAACAATCAAGATTTCTTAATGTCTTCAGTAACCTTAGCCTTGTGTTGAAAGTATCTCCATCGTTTAGAAGTGACAACTCTTAAGAGTTAAATTATGGAGTATTGACCATATTTTCCCAAGGTTTTCTTCATAAATTTTGCAAAAAAGGATATCTCCATCTCCTTCATCAAACAGAGGTTACACTAAGGGTCCTCTCACCCTGGTCAAAAGGCATGACCTAAAGTAGTGAGGACAGGTCAAATCCTCTTAAAGGTGTTATCCATCTCTCCACAAATCTGAGTAACAAAGGGCCAGTTAGATCTCATCCCTAGGCTACAAAATGACACACACTATGATCTATCTATCTCTAAGCTCCATGTCCAATCTGTGTTGCTACTTAGCTTGAAAGGAGAACAAATTTGGATACCAACACTCATGGTGTCATTCGTGGGACTCTTTGAAGTATTTGAACAAAGGTGTACATGTACAGACCTTGGTAATGCTTTTTACAGATTTTAAAGTGTAAATACATTGTTGAAACATCATTATCTATTCAGATCTGTAAGAATTGTTCAAAGTTGTGAGTTAAGTGCAATATTTCTAACTTATACAGTTATTGCACTAAATTTGTATCATCATTGATAAATTTGGGTAAAAGAAGAGTAGATCTTGTAAGATTTGCATGAATCTGGTATTGATAGACATTTGATAGGTCTTTCATAGTGCATTTGCACAAACTAAGGTGAAAATCCTTAGTGGTGACTCCATGTTATTTAAATTCTTTATAAATACTAGTGTCTTAACATATATCAAGTAAGATTTGTCATTAATATCTGCAAAGCTAGAAGGAAGAAGATCTTTCTTCACCAAGGACCCTAGTAGAAGGTTGTTTCAAGAGTTGGGAAAGTCTAATTCAGAAGGAAGAAGAATTTGGAAGGTTGTTGGAGATCAAGCATCAAGAAAAGAGATCTCCATTGGTGAAACTTGATCAGCCTGTGATTGAAGATTGCAATACTTCCTCAAGTGCTTCTGAATCAGGTAGTCTCTTTGTTGAATTGAATTCTCCATCTAGAGAGGGTCCTTCATTTTGTATTTGAAACATTTTCTTCTCATTATGTCCCTATATTTTCAAAATCTAATAGATTTTCCAAGAAACAAAGCCTTTAGAGGGTATTCATTCTAAAAAATTGCATCCCTATACCACACAGACCCTCACTCCTCATCATTTTGTTTCTCTTGTAAGATCACCTCCTCAAAATAATATGGCTCAGCCTCCACCCAGACCTCCATTTTTGTTAATACTTTTGGTCCCATCAGTTTTAGAGGTATGGTTGGCTATCCAAATGTTGTGCCACAAGATGTAAGAAATAGATTGCCTAAGTTTCAAGGAAATAATGCAATAACTGGTGATCAACACTTGAAACTCTTTGTCAATATGATGGAGGACTTTGAAATAGAGTTTGAGGATGTATACATTAAATTATTTATCCATACTCTAGAAGAAGATGCAAGGGACTGGTATAAATCTCTACCAGATAATTCCATTGACTCCTGATAGAGATGAAGAATGCTTTTAGAATGCAATATGGTGATAAAATAGACCCTAGGTTTCTTTTATCAGAGTTTGAAAATATAAAAAAGAATCCTAATGAATCAGTGCATGATTTCAATACTAGATTTAACAAAACATTGAGAAGACTTCCTGTTAATTTGAGGCCATGTGATGAATCATGTCTAATAAAGTATTCAGATGCATTTGATAAGAAAGTTTACTTACTATTTGAGGGATAAGAACCCTAGGACTTTGAGGTAGGCCTTTACCATGGCTCTGCAAATTGAGAACAACATTAAAGCAGTTGGAAAACCTCCTAAGAGGGAGGGTGTTAAATTGATCAACCCTGAGAAGCCTCAATCAAGTAAGGTTGTGGATCTTGAGGAAGTTGTAAGGAGACTTTGGTTGGGGCTGTCAAAGAAATCTCTTACAAGTTGGCCAAGGTAGAGAAAAAGGAATTGGACAAGGTTCTCAGGGTCAACATAGGCAACAAGGACAAGAAAGACTTACAAATCATCCTAGAAATGATCAGAGGTCTGATGACAGAGGTAAAGGACCCATGGGAGCTAGACAACCCCAAGCTAGGGAAAATAGAGTAGTTCTTGATCCTCTAAATGCCAGAGTTGTTGTTGTTGAAGAGACAAATCAAATGGATTGGTGTGACAAATGCTTCTTACCCCACCCACCATGTGAAATAGATCAAAAAGTTGAAGAAGTTGATGATGATGATAACACTGATGATGATGCATGCATGGTGGACTTCTCTACAAGCTCACAACAAGGAGAAACTTCAACTAAAGGTAATAAGTGCAAGAACTGCTTGCAAGTTTTGGGATTGCATTCACCGGTACCTCTTCTTCCTCCCTCTCATGCTTTAGAAATAGATATGGTACAAGCATTTGAACTTCCTAATAATGATTTTGAGTACCTAAGAGCTCTAATGATTAAGAAGTATGATGGAGGAATCCCATCAAAAGAGGATAGACAACTATTAATGAATGTTGTTGTTGCCCAAGAAAAGGAGTATAACACAAGAAGTAAAGTTGTCAAAGGGGTAGGGCCTCAAGCCAAACCAAAGACCCCAGTTCTCACCAATGTCCCAAAAGAGGCTCCAAAGAAAGATGCATCTAGAAAAGGCCTTATTGTCTCAAGTAGAACTAGTGTTCCCACCCATGCCCAAAATGTGAAAAATCTTGTGCCATCTGATGAGTTTGTCAATCTTTCTCCAAATGTTTCTTTTCCCAAATACATTCCCTATGACATTTCCCAAGTCTTGAGTCAAATCAAGATTTTTATCCCAATTGTTGAACTACTTAGGATTCCTGCACAAGAAGAGGGATTTTGAGTATTTGGGATTGGAAGAAGATAGGAGTGCCCAAGGCAGAAATATAAATAATGTAAACACTCCTCCTTCAACCATTGCAGACCTAGAAAAACCACCAACATTAGAGGAGATAGGTGAACCACTTGAAGTTTACTTGGGACATCTTTAGTTGAGTCTCAATTAAATGTTGATCCATTTTTTACAACACTGATTATTAAAGACAAACTATTGCACAATTGTATGTTTGACTCGAGCATCATGCAATGTTATGCCTCTAGAAGTCATGAATGAATTGAACATTAAAGTGACAAAACTTATGGCAAGTGTACTTAATGGATTCTAGAGAGGTCCCGATTGTAGGGTGTGTAAAAGGTTTGGTGGTACAATTTTCAGCTTATCCGGTAAGAACCTGAAACTTGATGTTGTCATTGTTGATTGCCTTGCCAAATGGGGCATGTTGTTATCAAGAAAGTGGGCTAAAAGTGTTGGTGGAAGTGTTTAGATGGATATGTATTTTTCCACCATTCCAATTGAAGGAAGCCTTGTAAAGTTGTATGGAGAGAAGAAAATGTTGCACCTCATTGAAGATCCAAATAATGCTTCTTATGAAGTGTTGTATGCTGATGTAGATGCTGATAACTTTGTGGGGTTTGTTGATGGAAAAGAGCATAAGATTGATCAATGTAAATGTCTTGAACAAGTGGGTTTACCTTGGACCTTGTTATTTGATGGAGCTTGTTCCAAGTTTGGAAATGGTGTTGGCATTGTTTTGATTTCTCCAGCCAAGAAGAGTTTGTCTTTTCTTTCAAACTTAACTTTGAATGCACTAAAAACATTGCTGAATATGAAGCATTGTTATTAGGCTTGAGAATTACATGGAAATATGGTATAAAGGATATCATTGTCAAAGGGGATTCATAATTGATTGTCAAGAAAATTAGAAAATTGTATGCTACTAAAAATTAGAGAATGAAACAATACAAGCATGCAATCTGGGATTTGATTGAAATGTTTGACTCTTTTAATATTGTGCACCATGATAGAAAGTTTAATGTTGTTGTAGACAAGTTAGCAGTGTTAGGATCCAAATTTGGGAATTGTATAGTGTCTCCATTTTGTGAGTATGATGTTGAAATACTAACAAGGCCATCTGTCCCTGATAACGTTAAAAATTGGCAAGTGTTTGATGATGATGCCCAGGTGAAATGGTTTCTGCAGAACCAAGGTGAGTTTTACTGACCAAAATATAGATTGGGAACCAATGGTGTGTGTTTGAAGGAAAGGAAACTTTATTTGGAAAAGACATCATCCAACTGAAGACAAACATGATTCCCAGAGGTTTGGTGGCTCTTGAATCAAACTTTGATAATGTTGATTGCATTATTAAAAGAAGTATGTTAGTTTCAAGAGATGTGGAAGAGCATGACCTGGGCACAAAGGAAAAACCATGTAAAATCTGGTTAGGAAGCAATCTCAGAGCAAGGAAGAGAAGCAGTCCTATGTTCAATTGTTGAAAAATATCAAGACTTCCTAGCTTGGTCTTACTCTGAGTTGAAGGCATATAGGAAGATTTGTTCCAACATGAGATTCCTCTTGAATCTAATGCCAAGCCTTTTAGGAAAAAATAGAGGCCCATCAATCTGCTCCTTTCTTTAAAGATGCAAGAAGAACTAAAGAAGTTGAGGGATGGAGGGATCATTCAGCCCACAAGGTACTCATCTTGGGTTGCAAACCTAGTGCTGTCAAGAAAAAGAATGGTGATATAAGGTTATGTGTAGACTTCAGAACTGAATAAAGCATCATTGAAAGATAATTACCCTCTACCAAACATGGAGAATATGCTACAATTGGTAACTGGTTCTGAATTGTTATCCACTCTAGATGGTTTCTCTGGCTATAATCAAGTTGTTGTGAAGGAGTCAAAAAGAATAAAGACTTCTTTACCACTCCTTGGGGAACTTATGTCTATGTCAGGATGCCTTTTGGCTTAATGAATGTTGGAGAACTTTCCAAAAGAAATGGATGTAGCATTTGCTAGTTATATCAATGAATTTCATTGTTGTTTATCAAGATGATGTAACTGTGTTTTTCAAGAAAAATAAATGATCACTTGCAACACTTGGAGAGAATGTTGATAAGGTGTAGAGAGTATGGCATATCATTGAATCCCAAGAAGTGCCACTTTGGAGTGCAAAAAAAAATTGCTTGGTCACATTATATCAAAAGAAGGGGTCATGATTGATCTAGAGAGAGTGGAAGCCATCAATAAGGTTCCAATTCCAAGAACTAAGAAGGGAATTCAATCCTTCTTTAGACAAATAAACTTTATTAGAAGATTTGTGTCTAACTTTGTTGAGTTGACCATCCCCATTACTAGTATGCTAAAGAAGGACCAAGTTATCAAATGGGAAGAAGTTTCCATTCAAGCTTTCAATGGGATCAAAGAAGCACTAAAACATGCCCCTATTTTGGCAGCCCCAAATTACAAGAAGCCTTTTCAAGTGTTTTCTTTTGCTTCAGAAAACACCATTGCATCTATTTTTTTACAGAAGGATGATGAAGGGGTTGAGAGACCAATTGCCTTTTTCAGTAAGGCATTGCAGGGAGCTGAGTTGAAGTACACCATCATGGAGAAGCAAGCATTTTCCTTGGTGAAAGCAACAAAGGTTTTCAGACCCTACATCTTGAGCTCTAAATTTTTTTCTTATGTTCCCCACACCATGGTGAAAGACATATTATCAAAGATGGAGGTCTCAAGCAAAAGATGTAGATGGGTAAACAAGTTGCAGGAGTATGACATGGATATCCAAACCACAAAATTGGTAAGAGGTTTGGGCCTAGCTAAGCTTATGGCTGAGAGAAACTTGCAAACTATTGAGGTGAATGAAGTAGAAGGAGAAAGGGTGGATGTCCTTGAAAAGTTGGTAAGTTTTGAATGGTACAAAGATATAATATTTTATCTCAGACATCTATGTTGCCCTGAATATTTGAGTAAAAATCATAAAATATATCTTAAGTTAGCCTCTCAAAAGTATGCCATTACTGATTTTAGGTTAGCTTGGAATAACCCCAGGGAGTGCTCTTGAGATGCATTACTGAAGATGAGGCCCCCAAAATAATTGTCAATCTCCATGGAGGAGTCTCATGGGGGAAACTTTTTTGGAAGAGTTACACACATAAAATCTTGATGGTTAGTTATTGGTGGCCAACTCTCTTCAAGGATACAACTCTATTGGTTAGGAAATTTGAAATTTCCCAGCATTTTTCTAGAAGAATGAAAGCTTCATGCCCCTTCCTTTGCATCATGTGTTAGTTGAAGCCCCATTCAAACAATGGGGAATGGATTTCATTGGGGAAATTTCTGATCCTTCCAGTTCTCATCATAAATGGATTCTTGTAGCCACCGATTATTTCACTAGGTGGGTGGAAGCAATCCCCACCAAGAAAGAAACACACCAAGTTATCATGGACTTCATGCTTAATCAAATCATATGCATATTTGGAGTGCCAGCTAAAATTTTTGTTGATAATGCCATGAGTTTCGAGCTAAACCTTTGGTGGAAATGTGCAAGGAGTATGGAAAAATTTGACATATTCTTCTAACTATAATCCCCAAGGAAATGGACAAGTGAGTCCAAGAATAAAAACTTGTTGAAGATCATTAGAAGAACCATGGAACTGAACAAAAGAAGTGGGGTGAGCAACTAAAGTTTGTTGTTTGAGCTAAAGGAATCACTATCAAAAGAACTACTCTGGTAAGAGCCCATTTGAGTTGGTATATGGAACTCAAGATTTTTTCCCCTTCATTTACAATTGTCTTCATTTCAGGTTTGTTCAACAAATTGAAGATCAAGAAGTTAGTCCATATGATGCTCAAATCAATTAGATTATTGAGTTGGATGAAGAAAGAAGGGCATCCCATTAGCGGCATGTGAAGTTGTAGTACCCACTTCCCTTTGACACTTTTGATACTGATTTTGATACTATTGATCATATTATGGACACTATTATGTTTGTTTTAGTATTATTATTGATCATGGATTTCCTTCATTATTATGTTTGATGATTACTAGAGACGTGTTTTATATGTGGTTGATGATATACTTTTGACATGGATATATTATGGATGTTGATTTGGACTTATGACATTGGATTTTTTAGTAGACCTAGTTGGAATATTAATGATGATGATATAGTTGATTTATTTAATTAAAAATAATAATGTTGGAATTATTGATATTTTTGTGATCCGGGTGATCGGATGATTTTGATATATTGTTTATATCATTTTGAATGTTCGATATGGCCACGAGGCCGAAGGAGGTATTTTCATTTTGCAGGTTAAAAATCACAACAATGTCGGGGGACTGGAGACTAACCATATTGAAATTCCGGGTGAATTCAACAAGGTCACCATGGCAACTGTATTGTTTGTGTGTGTTGTGTTTTGTTAGGAATTCCCATGGGGATTTCCATTATATGTGACCATGGGATAGGTTTTTTATTTTTGTGTTCCTTTTTATTATTGTTATATTTATTTTATTTGTAATATGTTCTTTCTTTTCAATTAATTTAAATGTGATGGATTTAATGAGAGATTCACATAGTTAAACTTTATTTAAATTTAATTGGGACATGGAATGTAATTAATAAAGTTGTTGAATTTAAATAATAATGTTGGAAGAGTGTGTAAGTTAATTTGTAAGGATGTGTAAGAGTATGTAAGGCTGATTTTGGAAGGTCAAACACTCCATCTTTTATGAAATTCGAATTTGACCTTGGAGGCCAAATTTGGAGGCTTGTGGGACAAGTTAAACTTGTCCCACACCTCTTAAAATAATCCACCAACCATGCCTATGGTTTGAGGGTAAATATAGGCATTTATAATGCATTTTTAAATGACATTTGTAAGTTTTAATTGCACTTCCCTTACATATTTTTAATGCAGTCCTTTTTGGAATATGGGTTGAATTGGAGTATGTAAGTGATTTTGTCATGTTTAATTTATTATGATTTGTTTTTTGATGTTGATTTCCTCTTGGGGATGAGGAAAAATGATGTGGCATCCCACTTGGATCCACATCATCCTCTCTCTTTCCTTTCCTATAAAAGTGAAGCTTCTTGCTCATTTGGAGGTTGTTGAAACTTGGTTATTTCCTCTTGGGGTGCATTTTTATTTTTGTTTTCTTTTGGAGCTTGTTTGAGGCAGAGCTTGGAGGCTTTTTTTCTTGCTTATACTTGCTAGTTTTGGACTGCACTTTGACATTTTGGAAAGCTTGTGAGCTTGGAACAAACTTCAGTATGGAGAGGTAGGATCTGGAGTTGTATTTAATTGTCTTTCCTTCTCTTGCATGCATGCTTAAATGGTGTTTGTGTTTGCATTCTTGGCTGGTTGGGTAGAATGCTTAGGGAATGGTGTAGGAGAAGGTTTTGGGGATTTTATATGGGGGCATAAGAGATTGCCAATGGCACTGTTTTATTGTGGAGGGAGTTTTGGTTTGGGATCCACCTTGGAAAAGAAACTGCTTGCATTTCTTACTATGGGGGCATAAGGGATAAACTTTGGGGGGCATAAGGAGGGGTTGGGAGATATAAGGTTTATGGGTTTGATATGATTATTGGCGGTATGCATTTTGTGGATGCCCAATTCCAAATTGGAGGCATAAGGAGTTCCCCATAGTCCTTGCTCTTGTTGGCTTGCTTGATCAAGCCTATGTGTTGTATGAATTGTTTCAAATGTAGTTGGGAACTGTTGTCTTATTTTGAACTATGCATTTTGTTGATTGTATGCAATGTGAATGTTGCTTGTATGTGATAGAAGCCTTTGTTGCCATGTGTTGATATTCATGCTCCATTTCAATATGGTTGGGGCTCGGGGGCCAATGGGGAAGGATGGATTCTCCTTTCTCATTGGATGTCTTGGTTGGGTGGAGAGTGTTTCCTTTCCCCTTCCTTGTTGTGATCAAAGTTGCAAAGAAGAAGAATTTAGCATGCTGCTGTTTGGAGAAAGAATTTCATAGTTTGATAGTCATCTCCCTTTGAGTAATTTAATGTAACCTTTCCCACCTTGAGTGGATGAGATGTATTGTTTTTGTAATGTGAATTTATTGAATCGAATGGAATATGAAATTGAAATTGAGAATGTAAAGAAGAAGTATATTTGATCTCTATTTTATTTTGGAAATAAAATGTAAATGTTATTCCATGCTTTGTAAATTGAAATTTGATACCAATTCAAATTGGAAAAGGGATCAGTTGTAAAAGTGTTATTGAATTATGAATAGAGGAAAATTTGTAAGATGTAATGGTTGATAAATGAAAGTTACAATAACTATTCAAACTTGTAATGTATACTAGATTTAATTGTTGTCCAAGAATGAGATTTTGTTTGAATGAGAAATAAGAAAGATAGTGTGATATGCTTGTAAAATGTATATTAAAATTGATATCAGAAATGCATCTTAATTTAGAAATGAATGGATGTTTGGTAAGCAACTGTATTTGACTAAATTAGGAATCATATGCACATCCAAATTATGAAAATTGATAAACCAATTTAAAAGAAATAGTTCACTTGTTTTAAAACTCAAATCTGGCAATGCACATTTTAATAAAAATGAGCAGTTTGACCTTACACTCAACAATAAGTTATGAAACTTGAAATTTATACTTAGGAAGACTTAAGGAACCCAAATTCACTAAAACAGTCAAGAATGAATCTCTAAAACTCAAGGAATTTCAAATCGAGCTTGCACGGTCATTTTTCCCATCAACTGTTGGAAAAATGCAAACTTGTATAAATGAACAAATTGACTTCACTAAAACACTCTAAACCCTCCCTAGATTGATCCTCCATGTCTGTTTGACATGTTGAGTGAAGGAGGAGTTCTAATTTTATCAAAATTATAGGTTGAAAAACTGCCAGTTCACATATTAAAATCCTGCAGATCAATTTCTTGAAATTGACCTTCAAAACTTTATCAAAATCCAAAATTGATAATTTTTTTGCAAAGAGGACTCCGAGAGATTTTTGGAAAGTCATTGTTTTCCCAAAACTAACTTTTCTATCAAAATTTATGGCCATTTGAATTTTTACTTCAAAATGGCCATCTAAAAATTAATCTAACTGTTTAAAAATTAAAATTTAACCTTTGGAAAAAAATTTACTTTTTTCTCCACGGCCTGCACCCTACAAACCAATCATGAGTGCTGACACATGTCCTAATAGACACATGGGCCCGTGTAAGTCTTTTTTTGACTTGTAAACACCTTTGGCACAAAACTTTAAATCTCTCTGTCGCTCCTCCGACTCGCATCCAATCACAGACGCCACGTGGCCTTTTTATCAAAATCGAGTACGGAGGAATATTTTCCTTCGGAAAATTTAATTTTACCATGGGAAAAATTCCCAATATTTCCCGGTGACCTGTCGGCCCCGTCCAATCACATGCTGACACGTGGCATGGGTTTCTCCTTGGCGGAGGCGCCGTCCCATTTCCACCTTTGGGCTTTTGGCCTAAAATCTCTAAATCTTAAAATGCTCCACCGCTCCACTTTTCCCCATGCCAATTGAGAGGTGACACATGTCCTCCCAATTGATCCATGGGCACGTGGAGGATTTTTTCACTTTTGCACTCAAAGAGGGAAAAAAATTCACCCTAAGCCCACGGACTCCCCAAGGGAAAATTTCACCCCAGAACTCAAATCCGGGCCATAACTTGAGATTTATAAGGAGTTAGGAGGACTTATTTATATAGTTAGAAAGGTGAGAGAATTTCCTATCTAATGAGAATGATTTAGGGAATTTTTGATGACCTTAAGTGTGTGAAATAATAGTTTGAACCTTGTAAATCTGTTAGGAGAGGCAGAGATTAGTAAGATTTCACTCTCCTAACCTAAGTGATGAATTCAACCTCTTGTCTTGACCTTGTGCCTTGTTGATATTAGTTACTTGAAATAATTATTGCAAGTCAGTCTTTCTTGTTAATCCTTATCTGGTTTGTGCTAATTCGTGATCTTGTAACTCTCCTTACTAACACTCTTAATCAAAAAAATTATTCCATACTTTTCCTAGCTTATCCTAGTTTGTTTCTTGGTCTCAAGTGGTAGTTTGAAGCGGGCATTAGACTTGGTATCGAGTAGTGGTTCAAAGGCTTGGACCATTGGGCACACTAGAAAACTTAAGACATGAAAACTTAAACCTAGCACACTAAAAACCTAGAAAATAGATTAGCAAGAATTTGTGTGTGTTAGTAAACATGAAAGTTGTATAACTTAACAAATGAACTAACTCTCGCTTTGGTCTATGCGGGATGTGTAGATGGAGTGAGAGGAACCTTTGCAGAGACTCGATTCACCACCACCACCACCACCACCAAATCGGGTGTAGCATCCATTCTACCTCGGATTCTACATGACCCTTTCAGGATTTTAATGTCGCTTTGTGGAGGATCATGATCGAGCTCCTTCTATCGAGGGTCAGGTACCCCTCGACTCAATGGGAGCATAGAGAAGATAACTCCCATGCGAATCAGTCGAGTGGATTCACCACCTAGGAGATAGAGTGACGAGTTCTGAGCATAGAGAGAGGTCTCACATCCCTAGGCTTTAGGGATGAGCTTGTAGAGATGCCTAGAGGCCGATGCAGACAACAATGGATCACATCGGGAGATCCTAAAGCTTAGGCCCTCAAATTACTCATGTGATACATTGTGGATTTCAAGAAAATTCTGGCTAGTGAGCTTGAGTGATTGCTTCAAGATGTGTCCTTTTTCTAGCAACACGAAAGCTCGTGTTGTGATCCATCTTGAGGATGGAGCAGGGAGTGTGGTGGAGGATAGAGGAATTTTGAAAGCTCCACGTCGATTCGAGAGACAGTGACTTGGGATCTATTTGAGGAGAGATTCGGGAGTAGGTGCCTATCACGGAGGTTCATCCGGCCAGAGGATTGACGAGTTCCATGACCTCCAACAAAGCTAACCTTTCATGGCAGTATGAGAGTAGATTTCTAGATCTACTTCATGCGGGATGAGCGGGTGTGGATTCACGAGTTCATCCAGGGGCACAATATATTCTCTATCCCTCGAGACATTAGCAAAGGCCATCGAAGAAGGCTTATATTGCGAGAGAGACTCGGGGTAAAACCCAGCATAGATGTAGGATGCGGGGTTTCCTCAAAATTTCTATTTCATTAATGTATGTATTAGGAATAGGATGTTGTTAAGTGTAATTAGTAGTAGCGTCAGATAGAAGATAACGGCGCCGTCGTATGCAGTGCCGCCAATAATGTGGAGTACGGTAGCATCAAAGTACAATAGGAATGTTGTAAAAAGTAAATATTTGTCGTAAGTGGTCAGTAATGTTAAAATGTCAAAGTTTGGGTAATTAGAGAAGTAGGGTCTACATGATTAGGAATTAGAAATATTATATTGGTAATAAGGACAAGGAGTGAGGTCATAAATATTTTGTGTATTTTATTTGTAAAAAGTCTAAAAATGTGGAACCCATGTAAAATGATAAGGTTTATCTTATCTTAACGAGATAAGCTTACATGTACGAGATAAGAGTTAAGGTATGGAATATGATTCGTCAGTGGATTTCTTATCCTATCTTAGAGATAAGATGGATAAGCACTGGAAGTTCTATAAATAGAGAGGCCACCCCCTCATTTAGCATAGAAAGAAGTAGTGAGAAATATTGTAGGAAGTGTGCGAAGGAAGCCATCAGTTAAAGGTGTGTTGAAGAAGCCATCGAGAGGTGTAATTGTAAAGTTTCTCCCATAGTCTTGTTGAAGAATCTCATGGGTGAGATTGTAACAGTTTCATGTTAATATTATAATTTATTTTGATATTTCAGATTTGTCATCATTCCATCTTATCATAGTCGATGGTATTCTTGTGTTATGTTGTTGTTTTGTTTCAGTTACATCCACCAAACTAAAGGTGTGCATTAGTAAATAATCATAGCACGAGGAGTTCGGTGAAGAATTATCATAGTGCTTAGGATTGGTGATGACATTTTGGTTCCGTTCTTAGGGACCATTCCTCGTTAGGTGGATTTTACGGAGAGATATTCCCACTTAGGCAAAAATTAATTGGAGGGTAACCTTGTTTTTCTGTGCATAGTAGTTACTAGTTTACCATGGTAAAGTCATTTTTACCGTGAATAGTAGTTACCATGTTAAAGTCATTTTTGCCATGAATAGTAGTTACCACTGGTAAAGTCCTTTTTCTTTGGGAATAGTAATTACCTTGATAAAGTCACTTTTTACCATGAATAGTATTTACATGATAACTTCACTTTTTAGTGAATAGTGTTTACCACATAAAGTCGAGTTTTACCGCAGATAAGTCAAGTTTTACCATAGTTTACCGTGGTCATTTCTATTTTACTGTAGAAAGGTGTAAAGTCACTTTCTAGTATAGTGATTCCAATTATTTGTGCACATAAGTCTTGTTAATTGTACTTGTGGGTTGGTATTTCACGGTGGTTACTTTTGAAAATGGGAAAGATTCTTTTTTTTTCAGCTCAATCTAATGAAGATGCTTCTTCTTTCATTCAAGAGTTTAAACGATCTTGTATTTGTAATGGCCTTATAAGAAGGGAACAATGGACTGAATTTTTTCCTACCTTTTTGGATGGTTCAGCACTTAGGTGGTTTGAAACACTAGGTGATAATGTGAAAAATTCATGGGATTTATTAACTGAAAGTTTTCTTGAAGAATTTGGTGAACAACAGAAATATGCAGATCTCATGATCGAGATCACAAAGCTATCCCAAGGAGAGAAGGAGAAGATAAGGGATTATCATGCTCGTGTTCTAGAGCTAAGGAGGAAGCTCGATGCCCAGATCCGGAAGGAAGGACTAGCGGATGGGTTGATGAATGGCGTGGATAATCTCCTCTGTAAGCACTTCATTCTTGGGATGAAGCCAGAGATCAGACAACGAGTGAAGTATGACCGCCCAGCTACCATTGAACAAGCAAAGGAGATTGCGAGAAGGCAAGAAGAAAGCATGGAAGAGGAGCCCAAAGAAATTGTTGCTAAAGTAGAGCCTACACCAGGCACCTTTGGTCCAGAATCCTGACCACTCCCGGTGAGCACAAATATTTCTCCTAGTACATCTCTTGAGTATGAAGATCTGCTCAAAAAGATGGGTCGATTAACTATTAATCTTCTTGAGGAAAGGAATTTAGTTCTCGGGGAGGAGATAGAGGTCGAAAAGAAATATTTACGAAGTTGTTTGTTATGGTTGTTATAAAAAGGGTCATTATAAGTATAATTGTCCGAGATAGAGCTTCTACATCAGTAAGGAGATAATGATAAAGGAAAAGCACACATGAATTCTTTTGATGTAGTAGATAAGAGCGAGAAATAATGAAGTAGATGTGTTTGTAACAAAAAAGAAAGAAAGAAAAAGATAATCAAGATGGAAATGATCCTAAGAAGATGAAAGAAGAAACTAGTAAGAAACATAGGAGAAGAAAGTTGGGTGTGCGGGATTTTCGATTTCACGGGGCAAGGACCATACTCCATCTTGGAAGATCTGTCCAAAAGGCTGCAAATATTACATATGGTCAACTCTTGGCTATGTCTTCGAGAAGAGGCGGGAGTTGCGAGGTGGACTCATGCTCGAAGAAGGAAGGAGGTTGAGGTCCTGTTTTGGAGGCGAGCGGATCCCTATGCTCCAAGGTGAGGTATTATGTAATGGTATTTCAATTCATGATGTCTTAGTTGATGGAGGTGCTGCGATTAATGTAATGACCAGTCATAATGAATATGTTGGGTTTAAAAATTGATCGCCCTTGACACTTATGTTAAGGTCATTAAATAAAGGAAAAACTAAACCGAGAAGGTGTAGTTTCAAATGTGGCAATATACATTATGGGTGTTGTATGTGTGGTAGACTTTCGGGTGATGAAAAATGGTGCTTTGCGTACCCAATCTTTGGGAAGACCATGGCTAAGGAGAGTTCATGCGAAACTCTGGAATGAAGGTTTCATGACACTTGGACGTGGTAGAGAGAGGGTGAAGATAAACGTGATCCCTCGACATCATAAAGTAGAACACATGTGGATTCAAGTGATGGCCCGATGATTGGACATCCTCGATTACTCTAGTACCGGTGAAGTGGACACTTTGAAGATGAAGAAAGTGAGGTGGATGTTTCAGTCATGGATATCCTTCCCGATCACACCAACTCATGACCCCATAAAATTATCTGAAGAAGAAGTTGATGATCGTCTCCAACAAATAAAGATTGGTGATCTTTGTGATGGAGAGTGAGAAGGAATCCTACCTCCGGCTCTTTCGAAGGTACATACACCTATTCACTTTTGATTACAAGGAACTCCATCAAGTAAGTTGGGTAGAACATTGTATTGAGTGGTAGATGGTCTTAAGCCCATAAAGCAAATGCCATATAGAATGAATCCTAATTTTTCCAAGGCGTAAAAGAAGAAATAGATAAGTTGCTTGATGCGGGATTCATATTTCTTTGTGGAGAATTCGAGAATGGGTTTCTCCCATTGTGATCTCAATAAAAAAGAATGGGAAGCTACGCATTTGTGTTGATTACGGGAAGCTCAATAAAACAACAAAGAAGGATCATTACCCTCTTCCATTTTCAGATCAGATCTTGGATGAAGTAGGCGGCGGGAGTGCTTATAGTTTCTTTGATGGATATAGCGGCTACACCAAGTTCGTATAGCGAGAAAAGATCAGTGAAGACCACGTTCACCACTCCTTGGGGAGCGTTTGCTTATAGAGTTATGCCTTTTGGGTTGTGTAATGCTCGGCAACATTCAGCGTTTGATGAATAGGGTGTTCGAACCCTACATTGGGACCTTCATCGAGTATTTACGGATGATTTTTGCATCTATGGGAGCAAGTTGGACCACTGCACCAGATGGAGACAACATTTCAAAGGTTAGATGAAGCACAAGCCTCACTAAACCCTCTGAAGTGTGTCTTTGGATGTTAAAAAGGCGTTTTGTTAGGGCATGTTGTATCCGAGAGATGGTATTGGTGCTGATCACGATAAAGTTTCAAAAATCAAAGATTTACCATTTCCTATGAATAGAAGTAAGTTGAGATCATTTTTAGGCCATGTGGGTTACTATAGAAGGTTCATCAAGAATTTCTCAAAGATTGCACTGACCACTAACCCGATTCTTGAAGAAGGATGTTACTTATGAACCGGAAATAAGGCGCATGAAGCTTTTGGACAAGCTGAAGGAAGCCACAGTGTCTTCACCTATTTTGAAGAATCCAGTTGGAGCAAGCCATTCATTGTGTACACTGATGCCTCGGATGCGCACTAGGTAGTACTTTGAGCCAAAAGGATGAAAATGGGAATGAACATCCAATTTACTTTGGGAGCGAGACAAATGAGCGATCTTTGAGGTAAATTATACTGTAACTGAAAAAGAGGCTCTGGCTATCATTTTTGCTGTAAAGAAGTTTAGAAATTACTTGCTAGGGCAGAAATTTATAGTTGTAATGGATCATCAGGCTCTGAAATATATTGTCAATAAGCCTAACCCATCAGGGAGGATAGCAGATGGATAATTTTGCTACTGAGAATTTGAATTTGATATTATAGATAGGCCAGGAAAGAAGCATGTCAATGCAGATGCACTCTCTCGAGCCTATGATGGTTTAGGATCATCTTGTGATGATGATGATTTTCCCGATGCAGCATTGTTCTCCCTTGACACAATCCCTAGTGAATACATAGATATTTGGAATTATCTGAATGAATTCAAGTTTCCTGATGGTGCCAATCAAAGACTAAGAGAAAGATTACTCAAGCCGATCGTCCATATTCTATTACTGCATGGAGCATTATTTGAATAGGACACGATGGAGCGATCTGAAGAGGCGATTGGACGTGATCGAGGAAAGGAGCTCTGCTAGAAGAATTCCACAATGGTACATGTGGAGGGCACTTCTCTGGACAACTTACAGCAAGAAGGATCTTGGATGCAGGTTATCACTGGCCCACTCTTTTTAAAGATTGTTATAATTATTGTAAGACATGTGATATTTGTCAAACACATGGTAACCGTAAGACTTCATCGGCTCCATTATGTCCTATTCTTCCCCTTGGTCCCTTTGAAAAGTGGGAATAGACATTGTAGGTCCACTTCGACTACATCACGTCAAAATAAGTATATTGTAGTTGCCACAGTTATTTAACCAAGTGGGTTGAAGCTAGGCCATTGAAAACAACTTCCATGGATGAAGTGGCAAGGTTCATATATGAGCGCATTGTCACGGTTTTGGTTGTCCATTAGAAATTGTAACAGATCAAGGAAGCCACTTCATTAATGAGGTGGTAGAAGCCCTAGTCAATAAGTTTTCTATTAAGCACGGGAAGGCAACAACATACAAGCCAAGCACAAATGGACGGGTGGAGCAGAACAAATTTTGTCTTGTGTCAAATTCTAGCAAAAGATGCGGCCTTGCGGTACATAAATGGGATAAAAGGATTCATGCGGCATTGTGGGCATATAGGGCAACATCAAAGTCAGCAACAGGATACTCCCCATTTCAGTTGGCCTATGGCATTGATCCGATTCTTCTATTGAGTTTGATATTCCCCTTTGTGAGAGTTATGAAAAATGAAAGGATGGATGAAAGTGATTGATAAAAGAAAGGTTGGTACATCTTCATTTGCTAGAGGAAATGAGGAAATAGCAAAGGATCTGAAGCCATAAGAAGAAAATGAAGCGAGAAGGAATACTTTGATCAAAAGATCCGGTGGTCTCCATTTCATGTGAATGACTTGGTCTAGTATATGATTCGAGATACAAAAAAAAGAAAGCAGAGAAAATTTCTTCCAAAATGGATGGGGCCCTACAAAATAGCATTTGTGCATGAAAATGGTACGTCTGCATTGGAGGAATTGGATGGCACTCCCATTACGAAATGGGTCAACCACGACAAGTTGAAGATTTTCCAAGCACCGAGAATAGTCTACTCAGGGACGGAGTAGAAGCTAGGAAGGGGAAGATGTCGACACTAAAATTTTCCTCCAAATTTCTATTTCATTAATGTATGTATTAGGAATAGGATGTTGTTAAGTGTAATTAGTAGTAGCGTCGATAGAAGATAACGGCCCGTCGATGCAGTGCCTGCCATAATGTGGAGTACGGTAGCAGATCAAAATACAATAGGAATGTTGTAAAAAGTAAATATTTGTAAGTAAGTGGTCAGGTAATGTTAAAATGTCAAAGTTTGGGTAATTAGAGAAGTAGGGTCTACATGATTAGGAATTAGAAATATTATATTGGTAATAAGGACAAGGAGTGAGGTCATAAATATTTTGTGTATTTTATTTGTAAAAAGTCTAAAAATGTGGAACCCATGTAAAATGATAAGGTTTATCTTATCTTAACGAGATAAGCTTACATGTACGAGATAAGAGTTAAGGTATGGAATATGATTCGTCGAGTGGATTTCTTATCCTATCTTAGAGATAAGATGGATAAGCTGGAAGTTCTATAAATAGAGGCCACCCCCTCATTTAGCATAGAAAGAAGTAGTGAGAAATATTGTAGGAAGTGTGCGAAGGAAGCCATCGATTAAAGGTGTGTTGAAGAAGCCATCGAGAGGTGTAATTGTAAAGTTTCTCCCATAGTCTTGTTGAAGTATCTCATGGGTGAGATTGTAACATTTCATGTTAATATTATAATTTATTTTGATATTTCAGATTTTCATCATTCCATCTTATCATAGTCAATGGTATTCTTGTGTTATGTTGTTTCAGTTTCAGTTACGTCCACCAAACTAAAGGATGTGCATTAGTAAATAATCATAGCACGAGGAGTTCCCGGTGAAGAATTATCATAGTGCGGATTGCGATGACGAGGTCCCATTAGGACACCAGAGCTCGACATAGAGCTCACCAGCGAGAGACCACCACAAACCACGGTTAGATCATCAAGGTCCACACCACGAGTCTTTAGGGCACCTATTGGAGATTTTACTCCTTATAGAGGACCATCGAGTGGTTGCTTTGGATGTGGAGTAGTAGGGACATTTCTGGAGAGATTTCCTCATAACCCTAACAAGGGTAAGGCACGGGTTTCTAAGCGACCAATTTGGTGACATGGGACACAACCATAGGATTTATGCAGTGGTTGAGAACCACTAGGAAGAGCACTAGAGCACAGTCATTGAGACCACAGGTAGCATTGTTGGTATTCCTACCTCTATATTGTTTGATTCTCATTCTTGATTCTTTCATTGTGCCATCAGTAGATCGATGTAGGGCTGGTGGCGTTAGGTAGGGTCTTATTTGGGATGTCGAGATGGATTTGGGAGCCAAGATCTCTGTGGAATCCTAGTTAAGGAGTGTGTAGTGGAATTGGGACCTTTCACCACCACTTCAAATCTTTGTATTCTTCATTTGGGCTCGTATGGAGTCATATTAGGCATGGATTGGTTATCGCACACGGGGCTAGGATGGATTGTTATCATAAGACTATAGTTTATGTAGATGATTTGGGAGTTGAGTCGGTGATCTCGGGAGAGTCGGGAGACTCATTTCATGCACCATCTTCATTATGCAACTTAAGCGGTGTGTGTGATGGGGTTGTCGGATGTATGTTGTTATAGTCGGTGACAAATCGGAGGATGGCTCTAGTGGACCATCGCTAGATGATCATCCCATCTTGAGAGAGTTTTCTAATGTTTTTCCGGGAGATACTCAGGGATACCACCCCCATGTGAGATTGATTTCATATAGAATTAGTCCCAGATCGAGCCTATCTCACGGGCACCTTGTCGGATGACCACCCCGAGCTCTATGAGCTCAAGTTGTAGCTTGAGGGCCTTTTAGAGAAGGGCCTTATCCATCTAGTGTATCCTTGGGGTGCACGATGATCTTCGTGAAGAAGAAGGATGGATCATTGTGGTTGTGTATTGATTACCACCCGGTTGAACAAGGTAACGATAAAAATCATTATCCTCTTCCACACATTGATGACTTATTTGATCGGATGAAGGAGCCACGGTGTGTTCTCTAATATTGATCTCAAGTCGAGGCTACCATCGATTGAGGATTTTGAGGTGGACATTTATAAGACCACTTTCCATACGAGATATGGGCACTATCGAGTTCACAATGGTGCCTTTTGGTTTGTGAATGCCCTGCAGGTTTTATGAGTTTAATGAATGGGTTATTCAAAACCTTTTAGATCGCTTCATGCTCATCTTCCTTGATGAAATTTTGATATACTCAAGTACACATGAGGAGCATGAGGGGCACCTTCGATAGGTTGTTCAGTGTCTTCGTGAGCAGTAGCTTTACGGGAACTTGGAGAAGTGTGCTTTCTTCCAGACAGAGGTGCAGTATTTGGGTCATATCATTTATGGGGAAGGTATCACAGTCAATCCCTTCCAAGATGAGAGCCATTATGGATTGGCCAAAGCACCCACTATGACCTAGGTGTGCAGGTTTCATGGGTTTAGCGCAGTTCTACTTTAGAAGATTTCTTCAAGACTTCTCTTGGATTGCACACCCTATCACTTCCCTTCAGAGGAAAGGGAAGAAGTTTATTTGGATGGATAGATGTGAGCAGGCCTTCAGGACACTAAAGGAGTGCCTCACTACAGCACCCATTCTTGTAGTACCAAATCCACACGGTGAGTTCTTTATTTGCATAGATGCTTATGTAGCATGCCTTGGAGGTGTGTTGATGCGGGACGGAGGGTTGTAGCATTTTGAGTCTCGCAAACTCAAGGATCACGAGCTTAATTATCTTACCCATGATCTTGATCTTGTGGTAGTTGTGCATGCTTTGGTTAGATGGAGACATTTTCTTCTTGGATGGAGATTCACACTCAGGACAGATCATTTGAGTCTTCACCACCTCTTCACGTAGCCCAATCTAAATGCTCGTCAGTGGCATTGGATGGAGTTGCTTTGTGAGTATGACATGGAGATAGAACATGTGAAGGGGAAGGAGAATGTGGTAGCAAATGCTCTCAGTAGATGGAGGCATGTGGCTATGACCACCTACGGTGAGCATGATTTTGTGGAGTAGGATTCTTTAGCAGCTTCCTCTTGACAGCTTCTACATTACGGCTCAGCCAGAGATAGAGTCACAGAGACCCCTTGAAGGGAAGTTTGATGGTTTCACCTTAGAGGTAGATGGTCTTCTCAGACATAGAGGTAGGATATATGTTCCCAGAGATGGAGGCTTGAGGCAGGACATCTTGGTAGAGGCACATCGTGCACCCTATTCAACCCATCCCGGGGTGAAGAAGATGCACACCACTTTACGATAGTTATATCATTGGAGAGGACTTCGTCGAGACATGGCCCAGTTTGTGTCATGGTGTTTAGAGTGCCAGAGGGTTAAGGCTGAGCATCAACATCCAGTAGGTCTTCTTTATCCTCATGCCATACCGGAATGGAAGTGGGACACCATTTCCATGGATTTCATTATTGGGCTACCTATGTCGAGATATCACCACGATGCCATTATGGTCACGGTTGATAAATTGACAAAAGTGGCTCACTTTTTTCTGGTAAAGACCACTTATACAGCTAGAGCAATGGCACAAGTATATTTGGATGAGATCATCAGGTTGCACGAGATTCCGCGGAAGATCATTTGTGACCGTGATCCTTGTACACTTCACATTTCTGACTACCATGCAGTATGTCCTTGGGACGAGGATTAACTTCAGCACAGCATATCACCCTAAGACAGATGGACAGAATGAGCAAGTGAATCAGATTTTAGAGGATATGCTCTAGGATGTATGTGATGGATCGGTGAGTCTAAGTGGGAGGAGTACTGTGCTTAGTGGAGTTTTCCTACAATAATAGTTTTCGAGTTTTATAGGCATGGCTCATTTTCGGGCATTATATGGTAGAGAGTACATGAAACCCCTTAGTTGGGACGAGTTAGAGGACGAGTATCTCTTGGACCACCTCTTTTTCAAGACATGGAGCAGATAGGCGTGTTGATCTTGAAGAGGTTATATGAGGCACATGGATAGGCAAAAGAAGTATGCGGATCAACATAGGATGAATCGTAGTTTTGATGTGGGCATGAAGGTGTTCCTTAGTGTTAGACCACATAAGAGCCCTATCTATTATGGAAAATTTTCTAAGTTAGCTCTGATTCGTTGGTCCTTTTAAGATCTTGGAGCGTATAGGCGCTTTGGCCTACCATCTAGCATTGTCACCCAGCGTGTCTCACGTACATGATGTGTTTCATGTTTCGATCCTTAGGAGGTACATTACATATCCTTCTCATGTGTTGGACTGGACATCATTACAGTGCAGGATCGGGGCGTAGGTGACAAATGTGGATCCCATTTGTATCATAGATTACAGGACCCTAGGCCTTCGAGGAAGAGATATTAATCAAGTACAGGGTGTAGTGGGACATATATAATGAGACTACATCCACTTAGGAGGATGCAACAAAGACGAGTGCATTTTCCACACTTTTTCCAAAGACTTCCGGGAGGAAGTAAATTCTAAGGGGAGGGGATGTAGTGCCCACGTCCTTTGACACTTTGATACTTGATTTTGATACTATTGATCATATTATGGACATTATTATGTTTCTTTTAGTATGATGGTTAGATGTTAGATCATGGATTATTATTGATCGGATTCAGTTATTATGCTTGATGATTACTAGAGACGTGTTTATATGTGGTTGATGATATACTTTTGACATGGATATATTATGGATGTTGATTTGGACTTATGACATTGATGTTTGAGTAGACCTAGTTGGAATATTATGATGATGATATAGTTGATTTATTTAATTAAAAATAATAATGTTGGAATTCTTGATATTGTTGTGATTCATGATCGAGATGATTTTGAGATATTGTTTATATCGCTTTTGAATTTTTGATATGGCCACGAGGCCAAGGAGGTATTTGTATTTTACGGTTAAAAATCACAACAATGTTGGGACTGGAGACTAACCATATTGAAATTCGGGTGAATTCAACAAGGTCACCATGGCAACTGTATTGTTTGTGTGTGTTGTGTTTTGCTAGGAATTCCCATGGGGGGATTTCCATTATATGTGACCATGGGATATGTGTTTTATTTATGTGTTCCTTTTTATTATTGTTGTATGTATTTTTATTTGTAATATGTTCTTTCTTTTTAATTAATTTAAATGTGATGGATTTAATGTGAGAGTCACATAGTTAAACTTTATTTAAATTTAATTGGGACATGGAATGTAATTAATAAAGTTGTTGAGTTTAAATAATAATGTTGGAAGAGTGTGTAAGTTAATTTGTAAGGATGTGTAAGAGTATGTAAGGCTGATTTTGGAAGGTCAAACACTCCATCTTTTATGAAATTCGAATTTGACCTTGGAGGCCAAATTTGGAGGCTTGTGGGACAAGTTAAACTTGTCCCACACCTCTTAAAATAATCCACCAACCATGCCTATGGTTTGGAGGGTAAATATAGGCATTTATAATGCATTTTGAAATGACATTTGTAAGTTTTAATTGCACTTCCCTTACATATTTTTAATGCAGTCCTTTTTGGAGTATGGGTTGAATTGGAGTATGTAAGTGATTTTGTCATGTTTAATTTATTGTGATTTATTTTTTGATGTTGATTTCCTCTTGGGGATGAGGAAAAATGATGTGGCATCCCACTTGGATCCACATCATCCTCTCTCTTTCCTTTCCTATAAAAGTGAAGCTTCTTGCTCATTTGGAGGTTGTTGAAACTTGGTTATTTCCTCTTGGGGGTGCATTTTTGTTTTTGTTTTCTATTGGAGCTTGTTTGAGGAAGATCTTGGAGGCTTTTTGCTTGCTTATACTTGCTTAGTTTTGGACTGCACTTTGATATTTTGGAAAGCTTGTGAGCTTAGAACAAACTTCATATAGAGAGGTAGGATCTAGAGTTGTATTTAATTGTCTTTCCTTCTCTTGCATGCATGCTTAAATGGTGTTTGTGTTTGCATTCTTGGCTGGTTGGGTAGAATTCTTAGGGCATGGTGTAGGAGAAGGTTATGGGGATTTCATATGGGGGCATAAGGGATTGCCAATGGCACAGTTTTATTGTGGAGGGAGTTTTGGTTTGGGATCCACCTTGGAAAAGAAACTGCTTGCATTTCTTACTATGGGGGCATAAGGGATAAACTTTGGGGGGTCATAAGGAGGGGTTGGGAGATATAAGGTTTATGGGTTTGATATGATTATTGGTGGTATGCATTTTGGTGGATGCCCAATTCCAAATTGGGAGGCATAAGGAGTTCCCCATAGTCCTTGCTCTTGTTGGCTTGCTTGATCAAGCCTATGTGTTGTATGAATTATTTCAAATGCAGTTGGGAACTGTTGTCTTATTTTGAACTATGCATTTTGTTGATTGTATGCAATGTGAATGTTGCTTGTATGTGATAGAAGCCTTTGTTGCCATGTGTTGATATTCATGCTCCATTTCAATATGGTTGGGGCTCGGGGGCCAATGGGGAAGGATGGATTCTCCTTTCTCATTGGATGTCTTGGTTGGGTGGAGAGTGTTGCCTTTCCCCCTTCCTTGTTGTGATCAAAGTTACAAAGAAGAAGAATTCAACATGTTGTTGTTTGGAGAAATAATTTCACAGTTTGACAGTCATCTCCCTTTGAGTAATTTAATGTAACCTTTCCCACCTTGAGTGGATGAGATGTATTGTTATTGTAATGTGAAGTTATTGAATCAGAATGGAAGATGAAATTGAAATTGAGAATGTAAAGAAGAAGTATATTTGATCTCTATTTTATTTTGGAAAGAAAATGTAAATGTTATTCCATGCTTTGTAAATTGAAATTTGATACCAATTCAAATTGGAAAAGAGATCAGTTGTAAAAGTGTTATTGAATTATGAATAGAGGAAAATTTGTAAGATGTAATTGTTGATAAATGAAAGTTGCAATAACTATTCAAACTTGTAATGTATACTAGATTTAATTGTTGTCCAAGAATGAGATTTTGTTTGAATGAGAAATAAGAAAGACAGTGTGATATGCTTGTAAAATGTATATTAAAATATATATCAGAAATGCACCTTAATTTAGAAATGAATGGATGTTTGGTAAGCAACTGTATTTGACTAAATTAGGAATCATATGCACATCCAAATTACGAAAATTGATAAACCAATTTAAAAGAAACATTTCACTTGTTTTAAAACTCAAATTTGATAATACACATTTTAATAAAAATGAGCAGTTTGACCTTACACTCAACAATAAGTTATGAAACTTGAAATTTATACTTAAGAAGACTTAAGGAACCCAAATTCACTAAAAAAGTCAAGAATGAATCTCTAAAACTCAAGGAATTTCAAATCGGAGCTTGCACGGTTGTTTTCCTTTTAACTATTGGAAAAATGCAAACTTATATAAATGAACAAATTAACTTCACTAACAAACTCTAAACCCTCCTAGGCAGATCCTCCATGTCCTGTTTGACATCTTGAGTGAAGGAGGAGTTTTAATTTTATCAAAATTATAGGTTGAAAAACTTCAAGTTCACATATTAAAATCCCGCATGATCTATTTCTTAAAATTGACCTTCAAAACTTCATCAAAATCCAAAATTTATGATTTCTTTGTAAAGAGTACTCGAGAGCTTTCTCAAAAGTTTATTGTTTTCCCAAAACTGACTTTTCTATCAAAAGTTATGGCCATTTGAAGTTTTACTTCTAAATGGCCATCCAAAAATTAATCTAATCTTGTTTAAAAATTAAAATTTAACCTCTGGAAAAAAATTACTTTTTTCTCCGCTGCCTTGCACCCCCACACCCAATCAAGTGCTGACATGTGTCTTAATGGATGTGTGGGCCCGTGCAAGTATTTTTGACTTTTAAACACCTTTGGCACAAAACTTTAAATCCTCCATCGCTTCGCGCCTCGCATCCAATCACAGGACACCACTTGGCCTTTTAACGAAATCGGAGGTACGAAGGCAAATTTTCCTTTGGGAAATTTTATTTTTACCATGGGAAAATTCCCAAATTTTCTCCGTAACCCGCCAACACCCATCTAATCACATGCTTTGACACATGGCATGGGTTTCTCCTTGGCGAGGCATGCATCCATTTCGCCTTTGGGCTTTTGGCCTAAAATCTCCAAAACCTAAAATGCTCTGCCGCTCCACTTTTCCCCACGCTAATCGAGAGGCACCACGTGTCCTCCTAATCAGATCTGTAGGTGTGCAGAGGAGTTTTGCACTTTTGCGCTCAAAGAGGGAAAAATTTCACCCTAAGCCCGCGGACTCCTCAAGGGAAAATTTCACCCCAGAACTCCATCGGGCCATAACTTGAGATTTATAAGGAGTTAGGAGGACTTATTTATATGGTTGGAAAGGTGAGAGAATTTCCTATCCAATGAGCATGATTTAGGGAAGTTTTGATGACCTTAAGTGTGTGAAAAATTAGGTTGAACCTTGTAAACCTGTTAGGGCAGAGATGAGTAAGATTTCACTCTCCTAACCTAAGTGATGAATTCAACCTCTTGTCTTGACCTTGTGCCTTGTTGATATTAGTTACTTGAGGTAATTATTGCAAGTTATTCTTGCTTGTTAATCCTTATCTGGTTTGTGCTAACTGTGATCTTGTAACCCTCCTTACTAACACTCTTAATCAAAAAAATATTCCATAATTTTCCTAGCTAATCCTAGTTTGTTTCTTGGTCTCAAGTGGTAGTTTGAAGCGGGCATTACTGAAGTTTAGAGAAAATTTGAAGAAGTTATTTGATAAAAGGTGACTCCCAAGCTTTCAAAGATTGGGGATTTTGTGCTTTATGGATAGCATGCATGACGATAAGGGCAAGCATGGTAAATTTGATGCATTGTTAATGGGCCCTTATTCCATTGATATTCGAATTGGTGAAAATACCTTCTTCCTAAAAGACTTAGACGGGAACTACTTGAATTTCCTGTTAATGGCGAGACATTTAAAGCATTTCCTTGATTGATTTCTTAGAATCAAGATATACTCCATTGTGTAGTGTATAGTTTCTTTATTTTCATTCTCGCTTTTGTGTTTTTGTTCATTATGGTCCTTGGTGACTTGGTTTTGTTGGTTTCTCGGTTCATTTTTCGGAGGATGGTTATGGTTTCTCATCTCTTCAATTTTATTCCTTGATTATGTTTCCCAATGGTCTATTTCTATCACTTGGTCTGCTATTTGTTCTTGTGGCACTCACAGGGAGTGCCCATCCCTAATTCGAGCCGAAATTGGTGCTTAAATTAGTCTCGCCCCATTTGTCATTGAAATTCCTCGGTTTTGGCCTCTGTCATGTTTTCTATCTCCCGTATTGATGCATAAAAACTCTATCCTCCATTTGGTTTCCATGATTAGTCCCTTCCTTGGTTGAGGATCACTTAAAAGTCTCAAATTTATTTTTGTTCCTATTTACGTGTGAAAGAGTATACAACTTGGGTGTAAAACTCGGGTTTTTCAATTCCTTTTGTTCTCCATAGTCATGTTTTGTTGTCCCTGTCATTTGTGTCCTAAATATATTTGTAAACATGATTAGATATGGCTTGGGGATCACATTTGGGCCTTATATCATTTCCAAACTCTTTGTTTGTGAAGAAAGATTCATTTCCGGGATCAAATGGTGATTTTCCCGCATTTAATGGTTTTATGGGTGTATTTTTTCGGTTAAATTTAATTCTCAAAGCATCAATAGAAATGTAGCCCTTTTTGGTTGGATGTGGCTCGGCAGGTATTTTAAAACTCTAAGTCTCACTTCGACTCAAAAATTGTCCATGTGGAGAGTCGGTGCTCATTTGAAAATTCACCTTTTGGTTTAGCCTTGAGTTGCACCGGGGGACACATGGAGGTTTCCAATACTTTTCCCGCAACTTAGACAATTTTTTCATGCAATGGTAAATTTTTAAGTGGACCATGGACACATAGAGGGCTAGCACTTATTTGAGGATCTCGCCTCGTGGGTCCCACCTTAACAATTGTGACAAGGAGACATGTGGAGGTTTCCGCCAGCTCCGCTTTGTACTTAAACTTTTCAAAGAAATTTTCTAAGGCCTGGGACACGTGGTGAGCCCGCGCTTGTTTAAGGTCTCCACTCTTGGGCACCATCTCGAAGTTGCACCATGAAGACACGTGGAGGCTTCCGCTGGTCTTCCCATACTTAGACTTTTCAAGAAACTTTCTAAAGGCCTGGGACACGTGGAGGGACCGCCTATTTGGGGACCAGCCCCTAAGTTTTATTTTGAAGAAGTGTCAGGAGGACACTTGGAGGCTTCCACTCACTCTGCCCTTTGCTTGGACTTTTCAATGGCCAAAGGAAACTGTCTCGGACCCTAGACACATGATGCCTTCCACTAAACCTTCAACTTTTTAACAAACTCTATCGGACTAAGACACATGTTGAGCCCGTGCTTGTTTGGGGTCTCTACTTTTGGGGACCATCTCAAAATGCGCCATTGAGACACGTGGAGGCTTCCGCTAGCTCCTTTTACACTGAGGATTTTCAAAGGCCAAAAGGTGTTTTTCTTGGGCTCAGGGAATGTGGAAGGCCCACGCTTGTTTGGGACTTTCCTCTGTGCCTCTCCTTTGGATTTGCGCTAAGGAAACATGTGGATGGCTATGATATAAAGTGGAAAAAGGGTAGAATCAACGGTTGTTGTGTGTATTACATTTTTTTCTACCATTTTTGCTCGATGACTCCTATAGATGTAAATAAACACTATTTTTCATATTTCTTTAATGAAACTCCTTGTTGTCTCTCGTCTCTGTAAAGTGTCATTTGATGGATTCGAAACTTAATTTGTGATTCCAAGGATTTTTAAGGTCAATATTTTGAAGTTAGAATTGCTCAGGCACTTGCAAAAATGGGAATTACTAGAGGAGATGGATGTGAGGAAGAATTACGAGAGGAAAGAGAGGGAAAAAGGATGAAATGATGAAAGTGCAGGTGTAAAAGATGAAAAAGGTGTTGCCTCGAGAGTAAAAAGGATTACCTATCATATCTAGCTGTGTAGAGTCTTCAGAAAATGATTAAAAGGGGGATTTATCACATAACAGAATCAAGAATGATTATAAGGATTTCCAAGAATTTGTGGCATGGCATCCTAGTCATTAGTTGAGGGCCCAAGAAATGTGATCAGTTCACAATTGGTCCACCTGGCAGCTTTCGGATCTGAATTTGTTAAAATGTCACTTTCTGAAGTAAATGGTTAACAAGCAAAGTTTGCTCGAATATTCTTTATTTTTGAGGGAAAAATTAAGTGATTAAAATGTATAAATGCAATGAGAATACTCTTGTAAATGGTCGAGTTTGAATTCCTAAGAGAAAATTTGAGAAAGCCTTATTCTGAGAAACTCGTCTGAGATACCTAGTTAATTTCCTTTGTGTTAGATTTTCTATCATGTCAAGTTGGTTATAGATGTATAGCCATTGACGAGCACTAAGATTGCTCTGGAAGCTTTCCCCTACTAATGAATTTAAGAAATTTTGAAATTAATTTGTGTCCAATCTCTAGCAATTTGTGTTTGTTTTGTTTCAGAATGTCTACAAATAGTTTCTTTCATTCCTATTGCAATATTACATTGAAATATTTGTGAAATCACATAGGATCTCATCCCTGTGATAGTTTAATGGTATTTGCAATTTCATTTCAAGAAGAGCCTTCATCTTGGATGAGATAAACAAATTTAAAATCAATTCACTATCATTTGTTGATAAATATTGTCTGTAAGTCTTCGGGTGTACCTTAGGCGTGATTGATCAGATACTTTGGTGTTTAATTGAGTCTTTAAATTTGAGCCTTCGTGTTAGAGTCTCAAATATTATGTGAAAATGTGTTGATCTGGGCCTCCATTGAAGCACACCTTTTGGTTGAAGGAACGTCTTAACTATTCTGAAGTATTCTATTATTGAGTTGTTCATTATTGTGAATTCCCTTCAAAGATCTGGTATAATCAACTTTATCCTACTTCATCTCCCACCAAAATCATTCAAAAACCATTGATCCATCCTGAACTACCCCTGTTTTGCCCTGTATATCAACAAAGGAACAAAATCTACTTACTAAAATATGTAGAACACTCAAGATTTCTTAATGTCTTTAGTAACCTTAGCCTTGTGTTGAAAGTATCTCCATTGTTTAGAAGTGACAACTCTTAAGAGTTAAATTATGGAGTATTGACCGTATTTTCCCAAGGTTTTCTTCATAAAATTTGTCCAAACGAAGGATATCTCCATCTCCTTCATCAAATAGAGGTTACACTAAGGGTCCTCTCACCCTGGTCGAAAAGGCACGGCCTAAAGTAGTGAGGACATGTCAAATCCTCTTAAAGGTGTTATCCATCTCTCCATAAATCTGAGTAACAAAGGTCCAATTAGATCTCATCCCTAGCTACAAAACGACACACACTATGATCTATTTGTCTCTAAGATCCACGTCCCATCTGTGTTGTTGCTCATCTTGAAAGGGAGAAAAATTTGGATACCAACAGGGGACATTGATGAGAGGTGTCATGGAAATAAGTAGTATTCCACAATATGGAAAGAACAATTTGGGTGTTGATAATTTGATGCAATCCACAAAAAGTACATGGAAAGGCATTCTACATCTTCTAAAAATCATAACCGTACTTCTTAAGCTTAAAAAGTGGATCAAAATTTTTATTGTGCTTATTATTCCTGTAAGAAAATGGAGGTGGAATCTCATTACCTCTTTGGTGATTTCTCTTACCACATCCTGCTTGTGGCAAGGAAGCACAACTTTCCTACTCAAAATATTCTTGCAAGACTAGTGGGGTGTTCACTTTTCTTTCGGAAGCTTGTCTTCCATCAACATTCTTGGAGCATTCTCCAATTTCCATTCCCGCACTAGGAAAACCGAAACTTGCAAAACGAGGATGATCCTCGACCTGTATTGGGTTATTAATGCCTTGGCCATTTTTACCAAGGCCTCTTCCATCAAATCCCATTTTATCTAGTAACATGGATCCAATGCCTCTAGTAAGCTTTTCAAACAAACCAAAGACTTCATTACTTGAATCTGAAATTGAAAGGGAGGTAGAAGAATATTCTAGTGGTGAACAACTTACATTGTAGTCATCTTCCATGGTTATTGCATCTGGAAGTTAAAGGTATTTCCTTTCTCTGATCACCACACTACAACCTTGCCAAGAGCTCATCCTTGGTTTGCAATTTTGATTTCAAACGAGCATTCTCCTCTTCCAAGGAGTAATACATTGATCACAGGAGAGATTTCTCTTCCGGATCTGGTGATTATAAGCTTCAACCTCATCGAGTTTCGTCTGTTTATACATCTTGCCCATACTACACTTGTATCCTATTCATACAAACTGAACCAACTGCACCAATCTTGAAGCAATCACTCTATTAATCAGATTTACTGAAGCAAAATGGAGCTAAACCAGCTCTAATACCAAACTTGATCTCAAATGATACTAATTTTTTTAAGTAGTACTTAGAAAATTCTAAGATTTAAAAACTTGATAACTCGACTAAGAGTATTAGTAATTTTGGGAATTCTTGAAACCAAAATCCTTGACACTTCCGGATAAATCAATTATCTTTAATTTTCAACTTAAGTGAATATATTGAATCTATTACAAATCCATTCAAAAATTCACATTTCATTTTAGAATGCACTCAAATTGAATTCTTGATTCCAAATCTAAAATGTGCAATTCCCTTTCTGTTGTGGGTTATGGATACTTGAAAATGAGTCTTCAATCCAAATAATCCAATTTTATGCTTTCTTAAATAATTAATCAAATAAACTAACTTTAATGCTTTTATCTAATCAAAATCTTCTAAACAAACTGAAATCAAATCCACAATGCAAGAACTTGATAACGGAGTTCGGCAGAATGCTTATGTCTCTAGATCCACGTAATCATGAACTAATCTATTAACATCTAATGAAGTACAATATCCCTTCACTATTGAATTAACAGACCTTTATATCTGCAATTGAGCTTATTCGGTCCTCTTGGAGCTCTGTAATTTCCTAGAAACACTCCCAAGTCCATCTCGTGGCTCCTACTGATACTTTTTATGTTTGTTTTCTATGCAATTACATTTGAAAAACATCTAAAAATTAAATTTACAACACCTAAAAAAATAGGTTTACATTTATAGAAACTAGAGTAAATTATGAAAAACTTCCTTTTACTCCACTCCATGTCCTTATTCAAACTAGAAGTGGTTGGAAAATACGAGATCTATGTCTCGCTCCTCGTGCCTCGATCTCGTGAAACTGCGATGGAAAAATGCCTACATAGGAAAAAATATACAACACTTCCTTAAAAAAATTTACACTTCTAGAAATATCTCATAATTATGAACAAATTTATTTTTACACCATTGCAAAATTCTGATTTTAAGTGCCTCGAAAATGGTGATCTCTACAAACTTGTCCTTCACTTATCCATTCACAAACCTACCAAAAGGTCCATTTAAATAGAAGTGATCTCAAACTATTACTTGCTAAAAAGTGGCAGGTTGGTAAGGATGATAAGTATTTTGGCACATTCAAGGTTCAAATCCCTTTTCCATAGGTTTAGGCACCCAATTTAGCCATTGACCCCACATTTGGTGGGAAAGGGATAGGATAAGCCTTTAAATAGTTTTTAGGCGACAATATCCTCCTTATCCCATGGGATTTAGGATTATTCACGTGAAATAGATTAAATAGATTATTTTTATTATTTTAAATCCAAATCCACTACAAACCTACCAAGTTTCACGCCCATAATATGTCATTTGTCCATGTCAAAGTGTGTCACATCATCATTTGACCACAACTTTGACTATGCATATCTTTCGCATACGAACTCATATTTGGTCCGTTCAAAATGTGTCAGAAATCTTGTGACGAGATTTATACCATGGAACTAATTTTGAAACATTACAAGACTATAAATTTTTCTTTTTCCACGTTTCATAGTGCCATTTGAAGGTTAATAAGGAAGCGAAACTTGAAACTGAAATGTAAGTAATGCGAGAAGCTTGAAGGGATGATGGGTTAGCATTCATTTATCATGAGCAAAGGTTCATGATATGCACAACTTCTAACTTAGCATGGAAGGATGTGCCAAGACATTCCAATGATGCATGGGTTGTGGGACACGAGGTATATACAATATCAACAAATTTGGGTGCTTTGCGATTGAACCAATGTTTTGTGGGTTTTCACATTGCTCATGGCTTCAAACAATAAGTCGCAACATGAAAAAAATTTTGGCAAGAGTGCAAGAGTGATGTGTCTATACGCACCCAATTTTACACATGATACATTGTAAGAATGGTCCAAAATCTCCAATGATGATTAAATATCTTTCCAATGGATTTCAATCCAATTTCTTATTTGTAGTATGTATTTATAGCCTAGAATGTTTCGCTTAACCATTTCCATGTTTTTCCTACTTTCCTTTATCTCTTTTGTAGTTTTTCCTTAGCTTTTGTGCTTTAAGTTGCGAATGTGTCGGTGGTTACACAACCACCCCGTAATTGCATAACTTTTTGTTTTCCTTGGAAGCGGGGTTACACAATAGAATACATGGTCAAGTAGTGTTGGGATATTAACCACGGTCTCACGAAACCGATGATTATGTCCACTTTTTCTTGAGAAATTTTTAACATGTTTTGAATGTGTGTCAACTTCTTCAAACTTTATTTTAAGCGCACGTTTCTTAACCAATTCAGCTTTTTCTTGAGCTCATTTTATGTATACCAACTTCTCCTTCCCTTCCTTTTGTTAATTGTGAGTTAATTGCCCCTTCTTTGAGAGAGGTGGCATTTCTTGGCTGTCAAATGGCTTAGACCATTTCTCTTCCTTTTTCCTATAAGAGCCAAGATTCTATCCGGAGCATTGGTTGGAGATTATTGTTTTGAATTACATTGTTATGTTGTTGTAATCCTGCCAAGAAATACACAAGTAAGCTCAACTCTCTTGAATTATTATTCTCTTGCATGCATTCTTTGCAGATTATTTGCAGCCATTTCTTCTCCGCAATTTTCTTCATAATTTCTTCCAAAAAAGCCAACACAGCTTTACTGGATATGTTGAACATACATTAGAAAGAAGCTAAGGGGAAAATAAAAACATTTCTACCATTGGATTTTTCTTTGTACAACACTTCCATTTAGGGTTTTCTTTTAATTCCTGCAAGTTTCTTCATTTATTTAGAATAGATTCAAAGCTTCAAATATGTTAATTACATTTCTTCATAAAGATTCAATTGCAATAGTTGTTATAGTAGTTTACATCCGCAAAGCTTTCATTGAGGATTTCCTCTCAGCTTATCCCTATGGATTTTCCTAAGAAGGATTTAGAGAAAGCTTCTGCAATAGAGTTGTGTTAATATTTCTTCATCATTAGATTGTTTGGGAAAGTTCATAGCATTCAAAAACTTCGCATTTCAGGGAAGGGTTGCTTCGAGAAGCTTTTTTCTTCCCGTGACTCGAGGTAGTGCCAAAATAAGATTTTGTATCCACAATTACAAATAGGAAAAATCATTTATTTTATTAGATTAGTTAAATCCTCTGCATAGGAAATAGCCAAATCTAGCTATTTCTCTGTTTAGTTTAATTTGCATTAGAATAGAAGTAGTTTCATTTAATTGGAAGAAATTAGTTTGTCTATGCATATTTATTTTATTTTCCAAAAGCATAAAAAATAAAAAAACATAGATTAAAGTAATTAGTTTCCTTATTTGTTTATTTCTTTCATTTAAATCATTGAAAATCACAAAAATAGTAGATTAGCCTTGCTTTGCTTGTTCAATTAGTTAGCTTTCATTTATTAATTAGCTACTGGCAACACATAGATTTAATTAATTTCAAGGAAAGTAATTGAATTGTTTTAATTTAAATCTTTTTGTTTCCATTTGTTAATTAGGAACATAGAGTTAATTAGAAAGGAATCAATACATCTCCCCATGTATCCCTAGTTGGCTTAGGATTAACCTTGCCCTCTTGCGATTATCTTTGAAATATTGTTTGTTTCTTTTCTTCAAAGCATTTCACATACAATACATGACCATTCAAGGCCCTAGACAACCAAGATATTATGTTTGTGATCCAACGGTACCACAACCAAACCTAGCACTACAATTGGTAGACATTGACCAAGGCCTTAGATATCTTGTTTTCTAGACCACCCCACTTCCACCTATTATCATCACATAATTGATGGCCTTGAACATTGAATCAAAAATTTCTTACGAGTTCTAGAAAATTCAACCTGGTCACAACTAGTTCCCACAATTCACCCATTTTTCCTATTCACATGTTTCCTCCTACACCTCCATGACCTTGTCTGGAGACTTCTACAAGGAAAACACATGAAAATTTCCACCCATTCCACATTTGGTTCAGAGAGTGTTTGGTGACACTAATATCTATATAATTTTTTTGTGTCCATTCATCTCAACTATTCCATTATGCCCGCACAAGTGAGGAAATCATTCATTGCTTTAGATGAGAATATCCCTACAGTTCCCATTGAGGAAATTAGATTTCCTTGATCACTTGTTGACCACTTTCACCCATTTTCATATATTCCACTTACCCACCTTATTTATCCCATTCCATAGCCATCTATCAATTCCATTGTGGTTATCTTGGCATGACCTCGGGAGGTCATGTGCGCTTAAGATCACGTGTTGATTTTAAGATGTACAAAATTTGTGAACCTGACGTGAAGGACTAGTTCTTTTTGTTTCCATTATTTCTTCCTTCTTTCATCCATCCTTCTCCTCTCCCATTATTTTGCAGGTATTTATATACCTCTAAAGTATGTCATGTCAATAATATGATAGGCCCATTTTGGGTCTTGAAGCATATTATTACCATATGGATATGAAAAAGTCACCCTCACTATCTAGGTGGGATGATAATTACTCATCCAATTTACCTTCCCCTCACACTCCTCCTCAAGGTGCCAAAATGGTTCATCAATCATGATCGAGGATATTGATCAACCTACATCTATCCTAAAACCCGATCACTCCATCTAAAACAACATGACATTCACAGGAGAGCAAGGGTCTAATCCTCGGGTCTCGTTTAGACCACAAATCAGCATGGAGTATGGTTATCTCTTGTCTTACCTATTTCCAAACGATGAACTCCTGGAATACTTTTCCCAAAGTGATGAGCGTCTTAAGACAATATACCAGTCCTTGGACCATATAAAAGAGTACACTAATGTTATTCTTACAAAAACCCTGCTACCCCTCCTCCTACAATAGGCCATGCATCCAAAGAGGGGTGGCCTCCCAAGGATCAATCCATAATAGAAAATCATGTTCTGTTGCTTCCCAACAAGACTCAAGACATGCCCAAGACAAATGCAATGTCATTTGTGGGTGATGTCATTTCAACATTTGTGGATAGAGTTAGGGAACTAGAGCTTTCCTAGCCTTCTTGTGTTATACAATTTGTAGGGCAAGACAAGATCCCCCACCATGCGTAGAACTTTGGTTATGTGCCCTCGGCACCTTCACCTCCTTCAATTTCCATGGATTTTCCTAACCCCGGAGACCATCTTACCAGATCGGGAATGCTAGGTATGCCCTCTCAAAATTTCTACAAGTATCCTCCATAGGAACCAATAGGAAGTGCATTCTTGAATGTCATTCCAACTGGAAATGTGACATTTCATGGTTTCACACCTTCTACTCCATACCAAAATAATGTTCCCCCATACCTCCACATATATTCTAAATCACCATAGGGGACATGTTCTCCTTTCCTGGCTCGTATTCTCAGCCTCAAGGGATGTCTTACACCCATACAAATGCTTATGTTGTGCCATATCAGCCTCTTATTCCTCCCCCACCTCCCCATCAAGATTTGTCCATGGTAGAGTCTTATACATTGGGCACATATGTTGAATATCTCAAGGAACCCCTTGACTTTACCATACAAATTGTAATGCTTCCACGACCACTCCCTAACTTGTCAAAGTTCAAAGGGGAGTCGTAACCAATTGCAAATATTAAATTATATGTGACTTTGTCATCGATAACTACTCCCATGGGATGTGGTTGTAGCTAATATTTTCCCCAAGACCCTTGAGGGGATCGCTCTCAACTAGTACTATAGGATACTAGAAGCCTCGATCTATTCATTCAATCTACTTGTTTTGGATTTCATAAAGGATTTTAATATGAACAAACTTGTAAGGATAGGAATCAAATAATTCCTTCATATCAAGCAAGAGCATAATGAATTTTCCACCCATTTCATTCATCGATGGTGGCACGTCCTCTACTCCTCGGCTAGAGCTCCAAACAAGACCAAATGGAGCTTTCAACCTTGTTCCTCCATTCTCTCAATCAGAAACCAAGGAGGAGGTGAAAATTTTCCCTCTTAGAAGTTATGAGGAGGTCCTAGAGGGTGCCCTTTGTATTGACCAAGTGGCAATTAATAGTGGTCAAAACACGTATGGCTCAAATGGGAGATTGGTTTCTCCCTCTCAGGTAATTCAAACTACCCATATAGTTCAAATAATAGTAATCAAGGAACCAAAGTAATCAATAAGAACCATGGTGATATGATGGATGGCATAAATGACCAATCCACAAATTTGAGTGTTGTTAGCACCAACAATATGAAAAACAATAACAACAATGCCAATATGAACAATCGAAGGGTAACAGTTTCATCCCTTCTATTAGTGCAGTGGACTTTAGCTGCCCTCCTCCACCTCCACAATGGGTCCAGTCCAAATCCCGATTCAATACTTTAACTATTATCCCAATCAATTCTAAAATCAATATCATAACTAGGGTCGAGACCAACAAACTTTAATTATAACAACCAATAACATAAACTATGAATAGCAACAAAACTAGAATTAAAGACCTCGTGACTATGATCTTGATTTTTATTTCATTTTTCATAGGGTTATAGGGCATGATTCTCTTACGTGCCACGATTGTAACAAGTTGATACAAAGACTTCCAGAGGATCAAAGGCATCTCTTTGTTGAGATGTTTTTGGCTAATCCTATGGAACCGACGCAAAAATTACATGGGACCAATTTCCCCATAATTCTACCCTTGGGGTTTATAGATACCCCCTTGCAACATTCCCTAATAACAAAAATCTCAATCCTTGTGGTACTAGTAAGGGTACACATGTTAGAAACAATGATCACGAGGCATCTATATTTACAAACCCTCTAGTCGTTCCCCCTTTAGACGGTCGAAATCGAGACCAAGATTGTGGGCTTAATGGAGCTAGAAACTAAACCTGAAGTTAACACAAGAACCCACACCTAATATTAATCTTCACAACCTTTTCCCATCTATCATTCAAAGTGTCATATGATACATTGGTGGCTCCCAAACTAGTAGGGGCCTATGATTTAATTACGGATTTGACCAAGACCTTTTCTCACATTTCCTTTTGGATTTGTTGAAGTATTCACCTATGTATCGAGTGGGTTTATTGGAAGAATTAGGCCTTGGCCATATAATTCACAACACCTCTCCTCCAAAGGCCCAATTTAATCACATAGACTTTGATGTATATCCTTCGGGGTAGCTCCAGAGATGTTGGCTTCGTATTCGTCATTAGCAAGATGTCAACTGATGTTGAGTTGGCACGAAGAGGTGATCCTATGTTTTCCTCCACATTTGGATCTATAACAACTATGTTAAGCATGTGATTGTAGATGACGGGGTTATTGTCAACATAGTCCCTTTCTCATTTCTTCAAAAGCTAGGCTCTAGAGAAACCAATTGTTCTTCAACGTGAAATACGTTGAGAGGCTATGATAGTCTCAACGTAATATCCATTGAGACTATAGTGTCATCGGTTACCCTTGGACCAAATACTATGTTGACTGAGTTTTATATTATATATTGGGAAACCAATTATAATATGATCCTTAGTTGACCCTGGATACACAAAATGAAGGAAATCCCTTCTACGCTATTCCAAGAGGTCAGATTCGTTCATCTGGGTGAGTTTCTCATAGCTCAGGGTGACCCAAAGAAATTTGACATCCATTTTTCCAATCTAAAGAAGAAACTAGGGACTCATACCAAATTTGAACTTCCAAAAAATCATTTGAACAAGCCTCAAGGTTCAAAACCTGAGTCCCATCTTGTCCCTACAAATGAGTTGGAAGCCCCTAAGGAAATTGAAGGGGTAAGTCCTCGACGAAAAGAAAGTTGTTCTAGTAAGAAGCTGTATCAACGAAAACTATGGCTGAGATGGTTAAGCTTCTAGAGAATTTTTTTCCTTTCATTCTTCCTTTTGATTCCATAGGGTTAGGTCATGCTCTTGGGATTGCTTCTCTTATGGCTGATGGTTTAGAAGATATTTGCATGGTTGAGGTTTGAAGCCAAAGAGGAAGATTCCATGAATTTTCAAATTTTCATCTTTCGCAATGAATGTTGAACTCTTAACTATGAAAAAGTGAAATTCCGCTACGTGTTGGGGTAAGGGTGATCTTTATTTCTCTAGAAGGGAGGGTCATGCCTTTTTCCTTTAGGTTAAACTTTGAATGTACAAACAACATCGTAGAGTATGAGGATATTCTTCTTGGTCTCATCATAGCCAAGAGGATGGGCATTAGCAATGTACGAGTTTTGGGTGACTCCAAACTTGTTGCTAATCAATTCTCATAATTTTACAAGACCATAGCAGAGCACCTAAAACTCTACAATACTTCCATTCTTGAAATTAGCAAAGGTTTTGACTTCATTTATATTGAAGCTATACCCAGAGAGAAAATCTCTTGTTAAATTCAATGGATACTTCCTCATCTCACTTTTGTCCAAGCGAGGGCTTGAAATAAACTCATTTTACAGTCTCATTTCAATTCAAACTCCTACTTCAAAATTTTTTGACCAACACAATTCTAGCTTATGTTGATGCCGAGAATGAGCCTACCACCATGGAATTCATAGAGAAAGATGAGGTAATATAAGGATTCCTCAATGCATACACTATTATTCATCCCACACACCATAAGAGAGGCTTTTCTCTTATACCTCACCCTTCCTCCTACTTTCAAGATCACACATTATATCCTTCCTCATCTTGGAGGGTCTTGAGATCTATGAAGTAGAGGAATAAGAGTTGGAACTACCTCCGGCCTCACCCGAGTTTGAAGAGGGTAACGCCTCTTTGATTAAAGGGGCCATAGATGTCAATATAGGGATAGAGGATGATCCTAAGATCTAGAAGCTTGGTTCTTCTTTAACTCCTGGTAAGATAGAAGCACATACGAAGGTACTTAAAGAATATTCGAAAGCTTTTGTCTTTAGTTACAAGGAAATGACTGCAATCACTCCCGACATGGTGGTTCACAATCTCGTCACAAATCCCGTGAAGTAGAAGTCATGACCCATGAACCCAAAGGTGGATTTAATGGTCAATGAATAATTAATGAAGCTCCTTCAAGTGGGTTTCATTAAACTAGTGGACTATTCCATGTGGGTGTAAAACTAGGTCACCATGGCAACTTGTTTTGTGTGTGTGTTGTATTTTGTTAGAGATTCCCATGGGGGGGATCATCTTTACATGTGACCATGGGTTTGTGTATTTTATTAATGTGGTAAAATGTTATTGTTGTATGTATTTTATCAGTAATGTATTCCTTCCTTTAATTTATTAAAGTTGTGGTAGATTAATGTGGAAATCTTATGATTAAAATTTAAATAAATCAAATGGGGATATGGGAAAATAATAATGGAAGTTGTTGGTTTGTGTAAGAGTATGTTTAAGTCTATTTTGGAGTATGAAACACTCCACCTCCATGAAAAATTCGAAATTGTCCTTGGGAGCTGTTTTTGGAGGCTTGTGGGACAAGAAAAACTTGTCCCATACCTCTAAATTTAATATACCAACCATACTTATGGATGGAGATGTGATTTGTGACTTTTAAAATGAATTTTATTCATCATGTTTCTTGTTTTGGATTGCACTCTCTTACATTTCATTTAAATTGTTGTCCCTTGAGGTGTGGGCTCTTTTGAGTGTGTAAGTAACTTGTCATTTTTCACCCACCTCTTTATTGTGCTTGGGAGAATGGATTTTTGTCTTTTGTGTTTGAATTGGTGGATGTTTGGTGTGGCATCCTACATGGATCCACATCATCCTCTTCTCTCCCTCTTCTATTTAATTCAAACTCTCTTCTTGTTTTGGGGTTGTTGAAACATTTTTCATGCTTCCTTGGGCGCATTTTTCTTGTGATTGAGCTCTTACTTTGGAGAAGCTTTGGTGAAGATTTTTGCTTGGTTGTTGAACCTCTTTGCATTCATCCTTGGGGCACATTTTTCTTGTGATTAGATCTCTTGTTGATTTGGAGGAGATTGGAGAGCATTTGATACTTTGGCACTGTTGTTTTGGGACTATATTTTTGACATTCAAAGCTTGTTGTGTGGAGAAAATCCTTCCATGGAGAGGTAGGAGTTTATTCCTTCTTTTATTGCTATTATTTTCTTGTTGTGTTGTGTGTATGGAGAATGTTTTATTGCTTTTGTTGGCTGGTTGGGTAGACTTCCTTAGGGAAGGTGTAGGAGAAGGCTATGGGGAATCCATGTGGGGGCATAAGGGAATGCCATGGGCATCGTTTCATTGTGGAGGGAGTTTTGGGCTTGGGATCCACCATGGAAAAGAAATAGCTTGCATTTCTTACTTGTGGGGGGCATAAGGAAAATTGTGGGGGCATAAGGAGGGGTTGGGAGGCATAAGGTTTATGGGATATGATATGTTATATTGGTGGTATGATTATAGGTGGATGCCCAATTCCCAATTGGGAGGCATAAGTATCTTCCCCCATAGTCCTTGCTCCTTTGGCTTGCAAGATCAAGCCTTGAGTTCTATTTTGAAATGTTTTTAAATGCAGTTGTGAACTGTTGTTTGTTTTGTTGTTGCATTGTGTTTCAAAAAAAAAATGTGTATGTGAAAGAATGTTGTGTTGTGGAAGCCAGTTGTTGCCATGGTTGAATTACACCTTTGATTGTACTTTGTTGGGGCTCGGGCCAATGATGAAGGAAGGCTTCTCCTTTCATTGGATGTCTTGGTTGGGTGGAGAGCATTGCCTTTCCCCCTCTCTTGTTGTGATCATTTTGGAGAAAAAATGAAATTGAGCATGTTGCTGTCCTGGAGTGAAGAGAAATGTATAGTTTGATAGTCCCTTCTTGTGAGCAAGTTTATTGTATTCCTTCCCACTTTGAAGTGGATGATTTGTATAATTATTGTAAATGAAAAGATACTTGTATTGATGATGAAAGATTGAAATTGAAATGAGAAATGTAAAGAGTTATATTCCATTCTCTGTTTTGAAAAGGAATGTGAAAGAATGTTACATGTATTGTATATTGTATTTTGAAGTTAAAAGAAAGGAATAAGTTGTAAATTCATTGTTAGAAATCAATAAAGGAATACTCTACTTTCTCAAACTCACATTGTTGCTTTGGAATTGAATTACTATTGTAAATGTAATCTATGTTTAATTGCAAGATGAAGAAACACGTAGGTGGGACTTATATTGTGTTGTTTCTCTTTAAAATATATTAAATTTGAAATCAAAACTTGTAATTTAACATGGAAATGAATGGTTTAGAATCAACTGAATGTAATGGATTAGTTTAGGAAGCAAATACCATACCTATATGATAAAATTGATAAATAGTTCCTTTAAAAATTTGATCACTGGCATTGTGAATTCTAAAACTGGTGAATTTAAACAAAATGCACAGTTTGGACCAGCACTTAACAATCAACTTGGAAACCTTAAAATTTACCATGATATATTAGCAATGTACTCAATTGACAAAGAAGATTTAAGAGAATATCTTGAACCATTGCAAAATTGAGCTTAATCTCTTCCTCAACCTTTTTCTGTCATTTGTTGGAAAAATTCAATTTTGAATCAATTAAACAAATTAACTTTCCTAAAACACTCTAAACCCTCCCTAGATCAATCCTCCATGTCTTTTGACATGTTGAGTGAAGGAGGAGACCAAATTTAATCAAAATTGAAAGTTGAAAATTGTCAGTTCACTAATTATAAGCCTCATAGATCCTTTTTGCAAAATTGACCCTTTAAAACTTATCAAAAAGTAAAATTTATGTTTCTTGTACAAAGAGGCATCGAGATCTTTCCAAAAGTCCTCGTTTTCCCAAAACTAAGCTTCCTAGAAAAATTTATGGCACTTTGAAGTTTTTGTGCCTTGGCGGGAAAATTTGGGAAAATTTTCCTCATGGGCCCATGTGGCCCAAAAAAATTTCCCTTTTAAAATTTGCCTTAGAAAATTTTTTAAAAATTTTGGCTCTTGGGAAAATTTTTCACATTTTCCTCCTCGCCACCGTAGCCAATCAGAGGCTACCACGTGTCCTCACGGGCACACGGGAGGCACGACACTTTTGCTTCCTTTTGCCCTTAGAGTTTTTTTGAAATTACCTTTGGAAAAAATTTTCATTTAGCCCCACGGCCCCGCCCCAAATGGCCAATGCCTGAATTATTCCTTTCATGGCACTTTGGGCAAGTGGAGGGTGGACCCCTTTTTTTCTATTTTTTTTTTATTTGGGAAATTTTTCAAAAAAAATTCCCCTCTCCCATGTCCAATCACCCTCGCCATGGGGGCATTTTTCCCTCCGTGGGCGCGTGACCCCCGCATTTTTGTTCCTCTTTCCCCCTTTGGTGAAATCACCAAACCTCCTCCCACCACTCCATGCCCCTCTTTCTCTTCCTCCCATGGCCAACCATGGAGCACCACGTGTCCCCAAGTGGACCCGTGGGCATGTGAAGGCAATTTGTTTTGCTTTTTTCCTCTTCTTTGGGGAAAATGTCCCAAATCCTTCCGCCATTCTCTCACCCTTCCCCCTTCCCCGACCATGTCTCCGAGGCCACCACGTGTCCACTGGAGGACCCATGAGGCATGGGCAAAAGAAATTTCTCCCATGTGAAGGAAAATTTTCCTTAAGCCACCCGCACCCACCAACCCATTGAAAGTGCTTTTCACCCTCTTGACACACGTGTCCCCTTGGGGAAAATTTGACCTAAAAACTCCGCTTGCTCATATCTTGAGTTTCGTAAGGAGTTAGGAGGACTTATTTATATCACCGAAAGGTGAGAAAATTTCCTATCCAATGGGAATGATTTAGGAAATTTTGGAAGCATCAAGTGTGAGAAAAATCTAGTTGAAACTCTGAGCCTGTTAGAGAGTGGGTATGGGGTAAATTTCTCCTGAACCTAACTAAAACTTCTAGCCCTAAGTTTTGGACCTTGTGACCTCTGTGAATTGTTAATAAAAGAGAAGTTTGTTCTTGTGGATTTGAGTTGTTCTAGAATCTATTAGTGGTAGTTGTTTCCTAGCAACATGGTTGTAGACACTCTTAATCAAGTTCTGGGAATGGGTAAGTGAGACCTTACTCGTTGATCCTAATTATGTATTCCTTCCTCACTGTAATTAAACCCTACTCTTGTCTTGATCTTGTGGAATTAAATACCTTGGGTATTTAATTGTTTTGGGTCCCTTAACCCTAATTTTTAATCAAGAAATATTTATCTAAAATGTCAATGTAATCAGTAATTAAATTAATCCCTAGGAGATTTGAGCTAGGTGTGGACTTATTGCTCTTGTTTTTTTAATGTGGAATTAGTAATTATTATAATGGGAAAAGTTATCAGTTGAATTTAATTGTCTTTGAGACTTTGGTCGTTAACTCCTAATAAAAAAAAAATTATTCCATAATTTTCTAACTAAACCTAGGTTGTTCATGGTTCTCAAGTGGGTTGTTTTAACCGGCATCACACTTGGTATCAGAGCAGTGGTTCAAAAGCTTGGACCATTGGGCACACTAGAAAACTTGAGACATGAACTATAAACCTAGCACACTTTTGAATCTAAGAAAACAAACTTGTTTGAAAATTGAAAAAGAAATAAGTATGAAGAAATATTACATTACTCTATTCATTTGAACTAGCCAAATTAAAATGATAATAAAATAATAATAAGTTGTTTGAGTTGTTGTGCTTGCTTAGTGACATTTTTCTAAACCCGGGGTAACTAAGAATGTCGATTAAATTGATTTTTGTGAACTTCTAGTATAATGGAAACTTGGTTCCCTTTTGAAAATGTGTTGTTTTACAAGTCCTAAAACTTGATTTAATTGTATGATGCATTAAGCCCTTTGTTGAGACCCTTCCTTATTGGAGTTGTTGGAATGATGAGTTGTAAGATGTGACCCTTGTGGTTGGATAATAGTGGTTGTGTTCTGGGTCAGGAAGAGTTAATTAGAAGTTGTTTAGAGCTTCCTTCCTTGAGTGGTTAAGAAAGAGGGTCTGGTTGTCAGTTTTCCATGTTGTTACCCATATGAGAGGGTGGACACTAAGTCTGGGTGTCATCTAGGACCCAATCCTGTGTATGTGTTCTTGGAACTAACCTCGAGGTAGAGTACCCCTATTGGCAGCCATGAAAGGATGGAGTGAATGTGGTGTTAACTTTTGTGTTTTACATTCGTAATCTTGTGTATTTTATCAAGGACCAACATCTTATTTTATGATTGGATTGAAGAAGCTCTGAGGATCTTTTATTTAATTATAATTCTTGCAAGAATTTTCAAACTTTGTAATGCAGCTACTTAGCCACTTTTATTGATTGCTGATATTTCTTGGACTTTATTTGATTGATGACTCGGAGCTCATGATGTTGTTGGCTACTTGGCTAAACGTTACGTGGTTTCCTTCTTGCATGTTGTTGAGTTGGTTCTATGCTTCATGTATGGTGACAATTGTCATATGGGGGTACACCCTGGGTGTCTTGAAGGTCCTTTTAGGTGCTTAAAGTCATGCCTTGGTTATGGATGCATGGAACCTTGAGTGTGTCTAAGATCTTAGAGTGACCCTTTTTGTTGCTTGACCTTGCTAGAAAGAAAGTTTGTTGTGTAGTATGGTCTAGAGGGCAGTCTGACAATGGGTAGTGGTGATTCTATTTCAATCTGGTAAGAGCTTGACCCTCATCGGAGTAGAAGTGTTTATTATGGGATTTTAGATTTTGTTAGGATTGGATTGCCTTTTGGTTGACTATAAATGTTACTGAAAAGTGTTTGTTTTGATAGTGACTTTTCATCGATGGCATGTTAAATTGTATCTTGGGTTCCTGGTTGCATCATAGAAAGTTTTGACTCATGGAATGTATGCATCTTGGTAATTATGGATAGATTTAAGCCTTTTTAGGTAGTGTGTTTATTTAAGTGTACTTGTTTTACTCTCTTGACTTATAAATAAGTTTACCCTTACCTTAAATTTCCTTTACTATGAATAACATTCTATGACCTATTAATCTTTGGGTTACTTGGAAACACTTATGGATGCTTTGGGTCTTTTGGATCTTTCTCTTAGAAATGTTAGTTTGGTAGATCTTAATAGATAATCTCGGTGGTGCTTATATTGTACTTCCTCTTTTTAAAAAAAAATTGTAACTCTTGGTTGTTAAGTTCATGATTTGGTGAATTATTTGGTTGCCCCATTGCATTGGATGCCTTTTAGTGTGGATGTGGTTCCTTGGAGTAAAGTTGCATTGTCATCTGGTTGCTTGGCTGGTGGTATCTTGTGGGGACATGAGTATTGATTGGAAAACCTTCTTTGGTTATTAGGGGAGTAAAATGTTACCATCCTAAACCACAAAAAAAAAAATTTGTTAAACCTTAATAGATTCATAAAAGTAAGATTAAACCTCTTTAATGAGCCTTCCTTGAAAATTTCTTATGAAACTTGTGGAGACCCACTAAGAATGTTTTATGATGCTTGAAATTATTTGGTGAATTTTTGAAATCTTGGTGTGATTCATGTTGGTTCATTGTTTCCTAGTTCTTACAAAAAATTAATAATGTGTTTTCTATGTTGAATGTCTCTTGTTCCTTTAGAATCAAAATGTGGTGTGTTGATTTGTATCTCCTTCCCATAAAAGTAATTTTGTGATGTGTTTGAACCTTCCTTCTCATCAAAATTTGATTGATAAGATGACTCAACCAAAACACCATAAAACTATAATTAAGGAGATTTGACCTTGGAACTTAACAAATAAACTGGAGCATAGAAAAGGGAAGTGATCCTTGTTATACCCTTGGTAGATTAATAGAAGAAATAAAAACCATGTAGAAGAATAGAAGGGAAATCTTTTCCATCCACCTTCCTTGCAAGTAAACTAAATGCTCTCTACCTATACAAAATGGTGAGACATCATGCCCACCTTAGTGGTGCTCTTTATAACGTAAACTGATGATGTCATAATAGAAAGAAATTTGTAACTAAGGAAGCATGAAAGGAATGTTCTTATCAAGCAAAGCTATAACTTTTGACTTAATAAGTTGATTTATAAAATGGGTAAAATTTATGTGTATTGAGTGCAATATATAGTTGAACTTGTAGTTTTGTCACCTACCTAAAATTGTGAAACACCCGGTGGATAGTAATGTGTTCTAGTTGCTTATTACTTCTTGTCCATGGATGTATGTGCCTTTCTTGTGGGAGTTTTGGGTCATCACACCCTTATCATCCCATAGCTCGATGGATGTGAGTTGTGGTCCTTTTGGATTGAGACTTATCTATTGTTTGAGAAGCAACCTCCGTGCGTGTTGTCTTGTCCTTGGAGACCTAAGTTATTGTAATTTTAAGGCAACATATGTTAAGGATATAAGATAACTTTGGGAAGTCTTCTTTTCTTCATATTTTCTTGGGTCACCTTGTTGTTGTAAGCCCTTCTTCCCATTAGGATGGAAAGTGCAAGATGATGTTATTCACCCTTGGATTTGATTGGACCCCGTGTTACTTGCTCTTCTCCCTCTAAACCTTGAATGGTCCTTGGTGTTCCTTGTGCTCTCTTTATGGTTATTCCGAGCTTGAGTAGGAAATAAGATAAATAATCCCCATTGTGCTTTAATGTATGGTGCTTGAATTGATATGTTAGTCACTAGGGAGATATATATATATATATATATATATATATATATATTTTATATATGGTTGACTTCTTTAGATTTGGTTGGTATGGTGTGTTCGATTCTTAAAACAAAAGTGTAAAAATCAGACTATAGGAAAACCTTGTGGTCTTGACTTCACTTGCATTACCATGAAAAGTTAATTGTGCCCTCTCGAGTTATAGAAGTGCTTTCCTTGATTAGTTCCTTGATTGTAAATGTTTGCTGATTTAGGTGTCCTTGTTGATCCACCTCATCCTTTGTGATCCTCAAATTGTGGACCTTGAGTAGACTTTTTCCTCATGCAATCTTGGCCATGGTTGATTTTTCTAGCCTTGTCTAAACAACAAACTATGAAAGCATAATTTAACCCTAGTGGAAACCTCAATTTTTGTTAATGTGGTATGTGTATCAGTGGGAAACTATGTGGTCATCTCAAGTTTATGGAAATTTTCCTTGTAATTCCCTTACTTGGTGGTTACTCTTGATGATCTTTTGGAACTCTTCTTGTTATATTGTTATGTGTTGTATCTTGTTTGATAGCGTAAAGTTACTCCTTAGATTCTTATGTTCATAGCCTTGCATGCAGAAAGTTTAGAACTCATCCCTTGAATCCCTTCTTCTTGCTTAATTATATTGACCAAACTTGAGTTCTCAGAGACCCACACTTGTTGAAGCAAAGCAATTCCAAAAAGGGCATGATCCTTTCTCTATTGCATTGTTTCCACATCTGTTCTTGTGACTTCCAGGAGGAAGTCGAGTCTAAGGGGAGGGGGATGTAGTGCCCACTTCCCTTCGCACCTTTTATTACTGATCATGATACTGTAGACTATATGATGGACATTTTAATAGTTTTGATTTAGTATGGTGTTAGATGTCAGATCCTGGATTATTGTTGAATCTAGATTATATATAATGCATGGTGATTATTAGAGACACTCATACATGTGGATGATGATATATTATTGACATGGATGTTTAATGGAAGTTATTCGACATGTGATTTTGGAGATTATGAGTAAACCTAGAAAAGGAAAATTATTTGATGATGATATAGTTGTCGATATAAATTGTAAATGATTTCATTGATTGCCTTGGTGATTGTTGTGATTCATATGTATAGATGATTTTGTGATTTTATTATATATTCATTTTGGATGTTCTGATATGGCCACGAGGCCGAAGGAGGTATTTGTGTTTTGTAGGTTTAAAATATCACAACAAACATCGGGGATTGGAGACTAACCAAAGTGGAATTCTAGGTGAATTCGACAAGGTCACCATGGCAACTTGTTTTGTGTGTGTGTTGTATTTTTGTTAGAGATTCCCATGGGGGGATCATCTTTACATGTGACCATGGGTTTGTGTATTTTATTAATGTGGTAAAATGTTTATTTATTGTTGTATGTATTTTATTAGTAATGTATTCCTTCCTTTAATTAATTAAAGTTGTGGTAGATTAATGTGGAAATCATATGATTAAAATTTAAATAAATCAAATGGGGATATGGGAAAATAATAATGGAAGTTGTTGGTTTGTGTAAGAGTATGTTTAAGTCTGTTTTGGAGTATGAAACACTCCACCTCCATGAAAATTCGAAATTGTCCTTGGGAGCTATTTTTGGAGGCTTGTGGGACAAGAAAAACTTGTCCCATACCTCTAAATTTAATATACCAACCATACTTATGGATGGAGATGTGATTTGTGACTTTTAAATGCATTTTATTCATCATGTTGCTTGTTTTGGATTGCACTCTCTTACATTTCATTTAAATTGTTGTCCCTTGAGGTGTGGGCTCTTTTGAGTGTGCAAGTAACTTGTCATTTTTCACCCACCTCTTTATTGTGCTTGGGAGAATGGATTTTTGTCTTTTGTGTTTGAATTGGTGGATGTTTGATGTGGCATCCTACATGGATCCACATCATCCTCTTCTCTCCCTCTTCTATTTAATTCAAACTCTCTTCTTGTTTTGGGGGTTGTTGAAACATTTTGCATGCTTCCTTGGGCACATTTTTCTTGTGATTGGAGCTCTTACTTTGGAGAAGCTTTGGTGAAGATTGTTGCTTGGTTGTTGAACCTCTTTGCATTCATCCTTGGGGCACATTTTTTTGATTAGAGCTCTTGTTGATTTGGAGGAGATTGGAGAGCATTTGATACTTTGGCACTTTGCTTGTTTTGGGACTATATTTTTGACATTCAAAGCTTGTTGTGTGGAGAAAATCCTTCCATGGAGAGGTAGGAGTTTATTCCTTCTTTTATTGTTGTTATTTTCTTGTTGTGTTGTGTGTATGGAGAATGTTTTATTGCTTTTTTGTTGGCTGGTTGGGTAGACTGCCTTAGGGAAGGTGTAGGAGAAGGCTATGGGGAATCCATGTGGGGGGCATAAGGGAATGCCATGGGCATCAGAGTTTTGTGGAGGGAGTTTTGGGTTTGGGATCCACCATGGAAAAGAAATAGCTTGCATTTCTTACTTGTGGGGGGCATAAGGAAAATTTGTGGGGGCATAAGGAGGGGTTGGGAGGCATAAGGTTTATGGGATATGATATGTTATATTGGTGGTATGATTATAGGTGGATGCCCAATTCCCAATTGGGAGGCATAAGTAGCTTCCCCCATAGTCCTTGCTCCTTTGGCTTGCAAGATCAAGCCTGAGTTCTGATTTTGAAATGTTTTTAAATGCAGTTGTGAACTATTGTTTGTTTTGTGTTGCATTGTGTTTTTAAAAAAAAAAAAATGTGTATGTGAAAGAATGTTGTGTTGTGGAAGCCAGTTGTTGTCCATGGTTGAATTACACCTTTGATTGTACTTTGGTTGGGGCTCGGGGGCCAATGATGAAGGAAGGATTCTCCTTTCATTGGATGTCTTGGTTGGGTGGAGAGTTGCCTTTCCCCCTCTTTTGTTGTGATCAACTTGGAGAAAAAAAAAATGAGCATGTTGTTGTCCTAGAGCAAAGAAAATGTACATAGTTTGATAGTCCCTTCTTGTGAGCAAGTTTATTGTAATCCTTCCCACTTTGAAGTGGATGATTTGTATAATTATTGTAAATGAAAAGATACTTGTATTGATGATGAAAAATTGAAATGTGAAATGTAAAGAGTTATATTCCATTCTCTTTTTTGAAAAGGAATGTGAAAGAATGTTACATGTATTGTATATATTTGTATTTTGAAGTTAAAAGAAAGGAATAAGTTGTAAAGTCATTTCTTAGAAATCAATAAAGGAATACTTACTTTCTCAAACTCACATTGTTGCTTTTTGATTGAATTACTATTGTAAATGTAATCTGATGTTTAATTGATTAAGATGAAGAAGAAACACGTAGGTGGGAATTATATTGTATTGTTTCTCTTTAAAATATATTAAATTTGAAATCAAAACTTGTAATTTAACATGGAAATGAATGGTTTAGAATCAACTAATGTAATGGATTAGTTTAGGAAGAAATACCATACCTATATGATAAAATTGATAAATAACTCCTTTAAAAAATTTGATCACTCGGCATTGTGAATTCTAAACTCGGTGAAATTTAAAAAAATGCACAAATTTGGACCAGCACATTTAACAATCAACTTGAAACCTTAAAATTTACCATGATATATTAGCAATGTACTCAATTGAAAAAGAAATTTAAGAGAATATCTTGAACCATTGCAAAATTGAGCTTAATCTCTTCCTCAACCTTTTTCTCATCATTTGTTGGAAAATTCAATTTTGAATCAATTGAACAAATTAACTTTCCTAAAACACTCTAAACCCTCCCTAGATCAATCCTCCATGTCTTTGTTTGACATGTTGAGTGAAGGAGGAGATCTAATTTAATCAAATTGAGAAGTTGAAAATTGTCAGTTCACTAATTATAAGCCTGCAGATCCTTTTTGCAAAATTTACCCTTTAAAACTTATCAAAAAGTAAAATTTATGTTTCTTGTGCAAAGAGGGCATCGAGAGCTTTCCAAAAGTCCTTGTTTTCCCAAAACTGAGCTTCCTAGCAAAAGTTATGGCACTTTGAAGTTTTTGGGCCTTGGGGAAAATTTGGGAAAATTTTCCTGCGGCCTCAACACAACCCAAAATTTCCCATTTTTCCTTAGAAAATTTTTGAAAAAAATTTTGGCTTGGGAAAATTTTCACCTTTTCCTCCACCGCCCATAGCCAATCAAAGGTTGCCACGTGTCCTCACGGGGGCTACAATAGCAGAGGCGCGGTTTCCTTTTTCCCTTATTTTTTTTTTTGAAAATTTTGGAAAAATTTCCATTTTTCCCCCCGGCCCACCAACCAAATGCCTTGCCATGTGGCAGCTTTGGGGTGCAAGCAGGGGGGGAGTGACCCTTTTTTTTTTATTTTTTTTGCCTTAAATTTTCAAAAAAATTCCCTGCGCCCCATAACCCAATCACCATGACACGTGGCATTTTTCCTCTTGGCAAAGTGCACGAGACCAATTCATGATTCTTTCACTTTTCCCCCTTTGGACTGAAAAATTCTCCAAACCTCCTCCCACTCACTCCACCCCTCTTTCTCTCTTCTCCCCCATGGCCAACTGTTGGAGTGCACATGTGTCCCCAAGTGACCCACGGGCATGGAGCAATGTGTTTGGTTTTTCGCTTCTTTGGGTGAAATGTCCCAAATCCTTCCCCCGCTCTCCCCTTTCCCCTTCCCCCTTTGTCTTCTCGAGGCCAGACTCCACGTGTCCACTGGGGACCCACGGAGGCATGGGTGAGAAATTTTTCCTTTTCTCCCATGTGAAGGAAAAAATTTCCCTTAAGCCACCCCGCGACCCGCCAACCCAAAAAAGGTTTTTCCCCCTCTTGACACGTGTCCCCTTGGGGAAAATTTGACCTAAAAATCCACTTGCTCATATCTTGAGTTCTATAAGGAGTTAGGAGGACTTCTTTATATCACTGGAAAGGTGAGAAAATTTCCTATCCAATGGGAATGGTTTAGGGAAATTTTGGAAGGTTAAGTGTGAGAAAAATCTAGTTGAAACTCTGAGCCTATTAGAGAGTGGGTATGGGGGTAAATTTCTCCCTGAACCTAACTAAAACTTCTAGCCCTAAGTTTTGGACCTTGTGACCTCTGTGAATTGTTAATAAAAGAGAAGTTTGTTCTTGTGGATTTGAGTTGTTCTGAATCTATTAGTGGTAGTTGTTGCCTAGCAACATGGTTGTAGACACTCTAATCAAGTTCTGGGAATGGGTAAGTGAGACCTTACTCTGTTGATTTTAATTATGTATTCCTTTCTCACTGTAATTAAACCCTACTCTTGTCTTGATCTTGTGGAATTAAATACCTTGGGTATTTAATTGTTTTGGGTCCCTTAACCCTAACTTTTCTAATCAGGAAATATTTATCTAAAATGTCAATGTAATCAGTAATTAAATTAATCCCTAGGGAGATTTGAGCTAGGTGTGGACTTATTGCTCTTGTTGCTTTTTAATGTGGAATTAGTAATTATTATAATGGGAAAAGTTATCAGTTGAATTTAATTATCTTTGAGACTTTGGTCATTAAATCAAAAAAAAAAAATTATTCCATAATTTTCTAACTAAACGTTCTCTCTCATCTTACCTATTTCCAAATGATGAACTCCTGGCATGCTTCACCCAAAGTGATGAGTGTCTTAACACAATAGACCAGTCCTTGACCAGATGTAAGAGTACACTAATGTTCTTCTTCAAAAAACTCTGCTACCCCTCCTCCTACAACAAGAAATACATCCAAAGAGGGGTGGCCTCCCATGGATCAATCCATAGTAGGACATCATGTGCCTTTTCTTCCCAACCAAACTCAAAATATGCCTAAGCAAATGCAACCATCATCTTGAGATGTAATTTCAACATTGGTGGATAGAGTTAGGGAACTAGAGCTTTCCCAACCTTCTCATGCTACACCTTTTGTAGGGCAAGGAAAGATCCCCCACCATGTAAAAACTTTGGTTATGTGCCCTCGCACCTTCACCTCCTCTAGTTTACATGGGTGTTCCTAACCTTAGAGACCTTCTTACTAGATTGGGAATGTTAGGTATGCCCTCTCACACTTACATGGTATCCTCCATAGGTGCCAACTAAAAGTGCATTCTCAAATGCATTCCAACTAGAAATGTGACATTTCCTTGGTTTTCACACCTACTACTCCATACCAAAAAATGTTCCCTCATACCTCCACATGTATTCTAAATCACCACAGGGGACATGTTTTCCTTTCCCAGCTCTCATATGCTCAGCCTCAAGGGATGCCTTATGCCCCTTACAAATGCTTATGTTGCTGCCATATCAGCCTCTTATTCCTCCCCCACCTCCCCATCAAGGGTCATCCATGGTAGAGTCTTATGCATTGGGAACATATGTTGAATATCTCAAGGAGCCCCTTGACTTTACCATACAAGTGTAATGCTTCCATGACCACTTCCCGACTTGCCAAAGTTTAAAGGGGAGGGGGACCCAAATGCACATATCAAAGCATGTATGATGACTGATCATCGCATTAGAGAGCTACTCCCATGGGATGCATAGTTGTAGCTAAAATTTTCCCCAAGACCCTTGAGGGGATTTCTCTCTAACTGTACTACAGATACTAGAAGCCTCGATTCATTCATTCAAACAACTCATTTTAGAGTTCATAAAGGATTTTGATATGAACAAACTTTTAAGAATAAGAATCAAATAATTCCTTCATATCAAGCAAGAGCATAATGAATCTTGCCACCCATTTCATTCAGAGATGGTGGAAGTCCTCTACTCCTCGCTAGTGCTCCAAACATGGACCAAATGGAGCTTTGTGACTTGTTCCTCCATTCTCTCAATCGAGAAACTAAGGAGGAGGTGAAAAATTTCCTCTTAGGAGCTATGAGGAGGTCTTAGAGGGTGCTCTCCACATTGACCAAGTGGCAATTGATAGTGGCCAAAAAGATGTACAACTCAAATGGGAGACTGGTCACTCCCTCTCAGGGTAATTCAAACTACCCAAATGGTTCAAAAAAATAATCAAGGACCCAAAGTCCTCAATAAGAACCATGGTGCTACGATGGATGGTGTAATTGACCAATCCAAGAAGCCAAATGTTGTTAACACCAACAATGTGAATAATGGTAACAATAATGCCAATACCAACAATCAAAGGAGTAAAATTTTACTCCTTCTATTAATGTGGTGGACTTTAGTCACCCTCCTCCACCTCCACATCAAAGGTCCAGGCCCAAGGCCTAGTTCAATACTCAAACCAATATCCGAATCAATTCCAAAATCGTATATAGAACCAAGGCCAGAGGCCACCAAACTTCAATTATAACAACCAACAAACAAAACAACAATAAAAACTATGGACCACAAAAAACTAGAATCAAAGACCTCATGACTATGATCCTGATTTGTATTGTGGTTTTCATAGGGTTAGAGGACATGATGCTCATGTACATGCCATGATTGCAAAAAAATTTTATACAAAGACTTCCAGAGGACCAAAGGAAGATCTCTTTATTGAGATGTTTTTGGCTAATCCTATGGCACCAATGCAAAATGCTCACATGGGACCCATTTCCCTCAAAATTCTACCCTTGGGGTTTATAGAGACCCCCTTCCAATGCACCCTAAGAATGGAAAGATCAATCCTCATGGTACTAACAAGGGGATGCTTGTTGAAACAATGATCATGAGGCATCTACATCTACAAACCCTCTAGTATCCCCCTTTAGATGGTCGAATCAAACCAAGATTGTGGGCTTAGTGGAGCTAGAAACTAAACCCAAAGTTAACAACAACCCATACCCAAGATTATTCCTCACAACCTCTTCCCATCTATCCTTCTATGTCATATGATACACCAGTGGCTCCTAAACCAAGTAGGGGCCTATGATTTAATCATGGATTTGACCAAGACCTTTTCTCACATTTCCTTTTTGGATTTGTTGAAGAATTCACTTGCACATCATAGTGGATTTATTAGAAGCATTAGGCCTTGGCCATCTAATTCACATCACCCCTCCTCCGAGGCCCAAGTTAATCACATAGACTTTGATGTCTATCCTCCAGGGCAGCCCGAGAGAGATGTTGGTTTGTATTTGACATTAGCAAGATGTCAACTGATGTTGAGTTGGCACAAGAGGTGATCCTATGTTTGTACCTCCAGGTTTGGATCTACAACAACTATGTTAAGCATGTGATGATAGATGATGGGGTTGTTGTCAACATAGTCCCTTTCTCATTTCTTCAAAATCTAGGCTATGGAGAAACCAATTGTTCTTCAACGTGAAATACACTGTGAGAGGCTATGATAGCCTCAAGGAAACATCCATTGGGACTATAGTGCTTTCAGTTACCCTTGGACCAAAGACTATGTGTTGAATGAGTTTTATATTATAGATCGGGAAACCAACTATAATATGATTCTCGATTGACCCTGGATACACATAAATGAAGGAAATCCCTTCTACATTGTTCCAAGAGGTCATATTCTTACACTGGGTAAGGTTTTCATAGCTCAGGGTGACCCAAAGCCATTTGACATCCATTTGGCCAATCTAAAGAAGAAACTAGGGTTCATACTGAATTTGAACTCCCAACCAATCAGTTAAACAAGCCTCAAGGTTCAAAACCTGAGTCCCAACTTGTTCCTATGACTGAGTTGGAAGCCCCTAAGGAAATTGAAGGGGTAAATCTTAATGAAAAAAATTTTGTAGTAGAAATTGTATCAACAAAAACTATGGCTGAGATAGTTAAGATTTTGGAGAATGATTTTCCTATCATTCTTCCTTTTGATTCCTTAGGCATAGGCCATGCTCTTGGGATCACTACTCTTCCATCTATGATGGCTTTGAAGAGATTTGCATGGTTGAGGTTTCGAAGTCAAAGAGGAAGATTCCATGAATGATCAAACTTCTCTTTCCCAATGATTGTTGGACTCTTAACTATGATGGTGTGAAGTGTCACTACTGATGTTGGGGTAGGGGTGATCCTTACTTCTCTAGAAGGGAGGGTCATGCCTTTTTCCTTTAGGTTAAACTTTGAATGTACAAACAACATCCACAGAGTATGAGGCTCTTCTTCTTGGTCTCATCATAGCCAAGAGGATGGGCATCAACAATGTAAGAGTTTTGGGTGACTCCCAACTTGTTAATCAAGTCTCAAAAGTTTATGAGACTAGAGCGGAGCACCTACAACTCTACAAGACTACCATTCTTGAACTTAGTAAAGGTTTTGACTTCATTTCTATCAAATCCATACCTAGAGAGAAAAATCTCTTAGTCGATTCAATGGCTACTTCTTCCTCTCACTTTTTCCAAGCGAAGGGCTTGAAAGAAACTGAGTTTATGGTCTCAGTTTGATCTCAAACCCTTAGTTCAAAAATTCCAACCAACACAATTTTGCATATGTTGAGGCCAAGAATGAGCCTACCACCATGGAATTCATGGAGAATGATGAGGCAATCCTAGGATTCCTCAATGCATACACTATTATCTTCATCCCACACACCATAAGAGAGGATTTTCTCTTATACCTCACCCTTCCTCCTACTTTGGAGATCACACATTGTATCCTTCCTCATCGGAGGGTCTTGAGATCTATGAGGTAGAGGAAGAAGAGTTGGAACTACCTCCAACCCCACCTAGAGTTTGAAGAGGGTAACACCTCTTTGATTGAAGGAACCATAGATATCAATATAGGGATGGAGGAGGATCCTAAGATCTTGAAACTTGGTTCTTCTCTTAACTCTAGATGAGATAGAAGCACATACAAAGGTGCTCAAAGAACATTCAAAATCCTTCACCTTTAGTTATAAGGAAATGACAGAATCACTCTTGATGTGGTGGTTCACAACCTCATCATCAAAGCCCATGCCAAGCCCATGAAGCATAAAGTCATGACCCATGAAGCCAAAGGTGGATTTAATGGTTAAGGAAGAAGTAATGAAGCTTCTTCAGGTGGGTTTCATTAAACTAGTGGACTATTCCATGTGGGTGTCTAACATCATCCATGTCTTAAAAATAATGGGAAGATACACATTTGTATCAAATTTAGAGACATCAACAAATCATGTCCTAAGGATGAATTTCCATTTCCTTCCATCGATGTCATTATAGATGCAATGGTTGGTTATGAGTTATTGTCACTTATGGATGGCTTCTCTAACTATAATCAGATAAGGATCTCTAGGAGGATCAAACCAAGACTACCTTTACTACTCCTTGGGGACCTTTTTACACAGTCATGCCATTTGGCTTTGAAAAATGTTGAAGCCACCTACCAATGAGTGATGACATATATCTTCCATGATCTTATTCATAAGATTGTGGAATCTTACATTGATGACCTTGTTGAAAGGCCAAGAAGTGCATTGATCACCTCCGAGGTGCTTCATGTTATCCTCTCTCATCTTATCGAATACGGTGTAACATTGAATCTAGAAAAGTGTGTATTCAGAGTGATGGGAGGAAAATACTGGGGTATATCATTTCTTCTCGAGGAATTGATGTAGATCCAAAAAATATTAGAGTTAGTTCTGAGATGACTCCACCTTTAGATGAATCAGCATTAGGTATTTTCTAGGTAAACTTGGGGCAATCCATAGGTTTATTCCCGATCTAACTTGTGTCATCCATCCCATTAACAACTTGTTAAAGAAGGAGTGTAGTAAAGAGTGGACTTCTGAATGTCATGAAGCATTTGAGTCAGTCAAATGTTTTTCTCATGTCACCACCTACACTCATGCCACCCAAATTTGATCATCCTCTGATCTTATACTCTCGAGCCACCAGAGGTCTCACTAGCTTGCATGTTGGCACATAAGAGATGATGATAACCATGAATGTTTATTTATTTCATTAGTCACACTCTACTTGACTATGAGACACATTATACACAGGTAGAGAAATAATGTCTATGAAATATTTTTTTGTAATGAAAAGGTTAAGGCATTATATGCTTAACTAGAAACGTGAGTGATCATCAAGTTTGACTAGCTATGAACCTTCTTGACTCAAGGTGCCTTATCCAAAAAGGTTGGACATTTTCTCACATTGATGGGTGAATTTGAAACTCACCTTCATCAACCAAAAGTCCATCAAAGGAAAATTATTGTTGATTGGTTGGTGACAACCCGATAGATTATGGAGACCTAGTAGACTAGATTTCCCTGATGAGTGTGTATTTTATGTGGAAACAAATCCTCCCATTGCATCATGTCCATGGTATTTTGATATCATTAATCATATTGTGGACCATATATATCCTGAGGGAGAAACCTCACAAAAAGGATGGCTATGTGTCATAGCTTCCAAGTATGTAATTTTAGAAAGAAGTTCTCTATCGTAGAGCCTTTGATGACATGATTTTTGAGGTGTGTGGATGAAGAAGAATTAAAAATATTCTCTTCAAAGCCCACAATGGAGTCTGTGGGGGTCACTTTGGAGGGCATGCTACCACTTGAAAAATTCATCAATGGGTTATTTCTAGCCCACCTTAGAGCATGATGTTATAGAATATGTACGTAGGTGCCATAAATGTCAAGAATTCTCACATGAGATACACATCCCTACTCAGGATCTCTACACAATTGTGACACCTTGGCCCTTTTCTACTTGGGGTTTGGATTTGATAGGGAAGTTTCTCCCTCATCAACAAATGGCCACAACTTTATCATTATGGCCACAAAATATTTCACAAAGTGGGTCGAGGCCATGCCTCTCACTACTATACCTAGGTTTATGATCACCAAATTCATTTTGAATTAGATCATCTATAGGTATGGAGTCCCATAGTCATTATCTTAGATAATGGCACATCCTTTTAAAAATGAAGAGGTGTGTGAGTTGTGTTCACAATTCAAAATCTTGCACATCACATAACCTCTTTATATTACCCTCAGGCCAATGGATAGGATGAGGCTACAAATAAAACATTGAAGTCCATACTCCTCAAAATAGTCAAGGAGAATAAGTGTGACTAGAATTTAAATTATTTTCAACCTTGTGGGCCTATAGGATGTCATAGATGACGATGCCTACGAGGGGAAACCCCCTTTTCTTTAGTCTTTGGATGTGAAGTGGTCTTACCACGAAATTGAGTTACCTAGTCTTCGCATATCTTTACAAGGAATTTTGAATGAAGACATGGGTATATCACGAAGCATGATAGTTCAATTAGAAACCCTCGATGAAGCTTGACTTAGAGATTGAGTAACATCATAGTGTTTATGCTTGACAAAAGATGTGTCATTAGTATAATAAAAAGGTCTATGAATGAGAAATATGGGTAGGAGACCTAGTTTTGAGACTGGATAGCTAGATTGACAAGAAGACTAGTAAAGGATGAAAAATTTAGACCAAAGTGGTTAGGTCCATATCAAGTCATGGAGGACTATAAGAATGGTGTATATCATGTTTGTGTACTTTAGAAGGTGAGGAGTTTGGTGAATCAGTCAATTCACTTCACCTTAAACACTGCTTCTACACATAATTCATTTACATTTCCACATGTACACTATTGCATCCACACTACATATCATTTGCATAATCATATTGTAATATTGTGAAACAAGAAACTTATTTTTCAAGTGACTTTCAAAATTTCTAGAATTGGCAAAGCATTTAATCATACTTCTTCAACCATTCATTATATCATCTCTAAACTATTCAATCTTTTATCATCCTACTAGATGAAGTTTTGACATTGATCCTACCAAGACCTACACACTTAGTTCTATTCACGGTTGCTTCTAGCTTAGGTGTTTTTCCCATAGTCTGTACTAGAAGCTTCTTGGTGTCACATCTTTCCTCAAAATCTCTCTTTTAACAAATCAATCTAAAACATTTCACCTAGATTGTTTGTTCACCTACTTCAACCTCGTGGTGAGCCCTCACATCCTACTAGGTTGCATGGGTTAAGGCTAGGGGAAATTTTCCTCCCAAAATCCAAGTCAAAGTCAAAATTAAAAAATAAAAAAAGAAAAAAACAATAAATACAAAATAATTTCATTTTGTAAAATAAAACCACACTTCTTTTCCTACCAGTCTTTGGTGATGAGCCCATGCTTCCTACAGGTAGCATGAGGTTGAAAAGGAGAAAGTTCCTTACTCACCTATGCCTTGTCCTTGGTGATGAGCCCATGCTTCTTACTGGTAGCATGGGGCAAGATGTAGGGGTCCTTTCAAATAAATCAATAAGTTGTAAACAAGTCAACAAGTAAAAAGTGCTTTGAGTCCTTTGAAATCATCAAAAAATGAGTTAGATGCATAAGTTATAAGAGATTTAATCCATAAAACTAGATTTTTCAATTAGGAGGCCATCTATGGGTCTAAGTCTAGTTAAACTTGTAAGAAAACTACATTCTAAATAGATAGTTAGCCTTTCCTAGAGTTGAGTTGTAGTTTCCTAATTGGGTCTTTGTCAAAATCTTATCTTCATATCATTACTTTCATTATCAATTTATTAACTCACACCTTCTTGGCTCTCGTGTTGATCCTCACATCTTACTAGTTGTGTGGAGTTAAGAATGGAGTGGGTTCATTTTCATTATTATATCACTTTCATCAAATTTTCCAACAAAACAAAAATATCAAATATTTCTTGAAAATCAAAGTTTTAAGTTCTGCAATTCATCCTCATATGCATCATTTACATCATCATCATCATCATACATGCATTCATAAAATCATTTTCATCATATATTCTACACATCTAAGAGTACACACAAGTCATGACAAGTATGACTACACACAGATATCAGTTTTACACACAAAATTTGTCACACACACACACACACACACACACATATCACAAAAAAAAAAAAAAAAAAAAGAGATATCATTTTGTTTACGCATTTACATCATCATCATCATCCATACATGCATTCATAAAATCATATAAATCATCAGAGATTCTACACATCTAAGAGTACACAGATGAAGCAAGTCATGAACAAGTAAACTCTTACACAAGATATCCATGTAGACACCAAAATTAGGTCATACTACCCTTATAACCCCGTTAATTAAATTAATCATACCTTACCTATTCATATCCCATAGTGCACATGATTAATTGAATTAATTACCTTAATTAATTTAATTAACATCCTCACTTGACCACCTCACCTAGCCAACTCACCTAGCCACACTCTACCCACTCAAACCCTATTAATGACCTAAGACCAAGTCTAATCATATCCTAACCAACTAGGACTTAGTCTAAACCTATACTTAACTCTTATTAACAAACCTAAGAGAAATCTTACTCATCCTTCCATGATCTATCACTCAAGACTCAGATGAAGATTGAAGACCATGCCAAAAATAGCAAGAATCGGGCTATTTTTGACCAACCTAGATATTCCCACCTTAACTAACGCCGGTTATATCTCAACCGATGTCGGTCCCCTAACCATCGTCGGTTAGGTTAAATACATTTCCAAAATCTTTTATGAGGTTGGTCATTCAATTTAGGATCTCATATGAATAGATACTTGGAGCACTCAAATTTATGAAGCACTCAAGAAAAGGAAAGCACCTAGAGAGCACTACTAACAACCATCGGCATCCATCACCTTCTTCACAATCATGGATTCACATAGAGAAGCACAAAGGCTCGAACTATCATGACACGTACATGACGTCCCTTCTCTCTGGATCTCTACCACCATTGTTTTCATCACCTGCACTCTCTAAACCCATTCTTTAGTAAGTACCTAACATCTCTTCAGTTATCTCTATTTTCTTTCAGTAAGATCATCATTCCTCTCAGTAATTTATTTTTCTATACATCCATACACCTCCTTCCTCCCACCAACCTATCACCTTACCATATCTATCCCTTTCACCTATCTTCACCCTCTCCTAGTCATCCCTGAGTCACTAAGGCCATTTTACGACCTCACCTTCACCATTTCTAGCCTCTGAGAAATCACAAAGAGCTTGGAAACTAGTTTCTAAGAGCCTTTTACTAACTTCCCCACCGACGTCGGTTAGCCAATCAACATCGATCATCCTTCCAAAATCGGCATTAGTCACATAGCTGATGTCGGTTATTGTGTTTGAAACATAGCTCGGACCAGGTGAGCTCATACCCATTCCCTAACAGCCCAAAATCACTCCTAATCTTTACCAGATCTTACATAGCCTATACCTAACCTACAACCCAATACCATCACATCATCTAACCCTTTTTGGCCTCAATCACCTTTTATCTAACCTTTATTTTTTTTACACAAGATACCTAAATAGTTTCAATTTTAATAATATTGTTATTTCATGTTTATTTTGGATAGCATTAATATTGTTATATAAAAGTGGATTGACTTGATTCAGGGAGCATCGCACTTCCTAGATCTAGCTTCATTATGCATTCCACTTGTTGTTTTATTTAACTCTATTTTGTGGTATTGTTTTACATTTTACAGGTAGTTCCTCCTATCCAAAAGGGATCTCTCACAATCAGCATTGGATCGGAAATCAAAATGTGTGCATACACCTTCAACCAACATCACAAATAGGTATTCCTCCTTGGCCTATCACCCTCTATTTGTTTCATTAATTTATCAAGAATCCATTGAAAACAATCCTACCAAAAACAAAAACACAAACACATATGTATATATACCTATACATATATATATATATATACTAATCAAATTGTGTATAATGTCATCACACCCCAAGTGTGGTCAAAATGCTTGCAATGAGCGAGAAAAATTAAAAAATTGATATATACAATAAAAAATGATCCTAATCAAAAAGGCCTATGGCCTATCCCTCTCATGGGATCCGATGAAGGCGCACGGTTGAGAGTCTGTGTTGCGGCTCTTGTGATGGGAGTGAGAGCCTCCATGCTGGACCTGTGAGAGTGACCATGAGACAACGAACCAAGATATCTTTTAGTGTTGGCCTCATTGTGAGAACGCTCTCACCACTACCTCCTCTCGGCTAGATTATATGTAAAGCTCAATCCTCATCTTGTTCATAGCTCCCACTATAATCTACACATCGGAGAAAATACATCGGTGTGTCACCCCACCATGACTAGTTTCCTGAGTCTACGATAACTTTATCTCATGTCATGCCCGTGGGATGTGTGAAAGGTATCCAAAATAATTTTTGAATAATATCTCCTCATCCATCCATCATAGCTTAAAAATAAAATAAGAAAATGGTGAGTTAAAAAAACTTTTGAAATCAAAAAATATATAGTGTGTAATTCACTCATAGTTCTATTATAAGTAGTAGAGTCGAGAGGAGTATTTTTTTCTTACTCAAATTTCCTATCCTCCGGATGGATCTATCCGATGTTGGTGGTGGTGGTGGAGCTATTACATGAACCTCCTCTTCTCTAACCTCCTTTGTGACTACCATTGTCCAAAACTAACTCCTAATCCCTCCTCCGCCGGTAGTGAAGTGCTCTTGGTGTGAAATGTCTCGGCCTCCTCCTCAACCTCGGCCTCGGCTACCATGGAAGCCTCTCTGGTGGATCTCCACTCTACATCACTATCCTCCTCACCCCTCTCGTGAGTCTCCTCCTTGGTCTCCAACTTCAGCCTCCTCCTCCTCCTTGCTATCACAAGAATGGCCTCAATATGAAGGATCACCACAATCTAATCGGATCTGGGATATCCTATGGTATAACAATCGGGATCTCACGTGTAATAATGATCTACTTAAGTTTTCCCTTTAGGGAAGCTCTAACCTCTCTAATCCCCAGTATACGATCGAACTACTTTGGGAGGGCATCAATGTAAGGTAACCCAAACTTATGGGGCACCCTTTGAACTGGATGGACCTCCACCTGGATGACCTTTTCCACTAACTATGTGGTAGTGTTATATGCCACCATAATAATTTCATCCTCACCTATATTTGGAATTCCTGTGTAACCATATCATTTATAGTAAGTGTCTCAACAGTGAAAGCCCCTTCAATGGGTCCATGATTATCCATCTCACTTCTCTAATAGTCCCTTGGATCTTCTATCTTAACATTCCTTTTATAGGGGATGATGCGCTCATAAACCCATCTCATCACTAATGTAGGATGACTAATGGCCTTTCCTCGTAGTCAAACAGCCACCTGTAAAGGTCATGATATGTGGCTCCAAGTGTTTGGAATTTTCATATGTGTTTGTTTAGTGTGTACATATAATATTTTTGTATTAGTTATAACAAAATACATAATCTTGGTTTGAGTCATTTTAGGATGGTTGAGTTTGTTACCAACCTCCTTCATGTAATAAGATCTTGACATCCTATATATTTTAATTCTACATAATGTATAATTAATTTCTGTGCAAATATTCTGATGCAACTTGATTTGGTATCACAACAGTTTAGTCCTTAGCTTGTAATGGAGTTTTGAGAGTATCCAAGGGTAATTATAATTTTTCCATTTTCCTTATACTATGTTTACGGTCTTACTTTTGTATTTTGTGTGATTTTTTTCTGGGTAGTATAGATTGAGAGATCTCAGTAGTGAAATATTTTGTCACTACTCATGCACCACTTTGTAAATTATTTGGTTGTAGTTAGTTTCATGTGAATCTTTGAGATCATTCTCTAAATATATGGATGGATCTAACTAATCCAAGTGTCAATTTCTCTCGAAGAGTAACTATTTTATAAATACATGCAACCATCTCATCTAACTATCTATGCTTGTAGACGATGAACTATACATCCAATGTATATGGTTTCAACAATAAGATTATCCTCCTACATTTGGCTTCACCAATCGATATTGCATCATTTTTAAGGCCATGACTATCAGTGGGAATTCTTCACAATCAATTTTTTGTGTTGGGTATGCTAGCTATATTGTATCTCCATCTAGATTTCCTACAATTATTATAATAACTGGAAGGAATAGATCTATTTAAGGAAAACAAGGAACTCTGCGATAAATTAAAGGCCAGATTACGTTTCATGGGCATTGGATCCGCCAGTTTGCATTCAACGCAACAAATTTGACTCCACCATAAAATTGTTACATGGAATTTTACACCTGCAATCATCTCATACATCTCGGTGCATCGGATCTCAATTTCCATATGACAACTCGACAATGAATGAAGCAAATAAGTCGGTTTTCTTTAGTGTTTTTCATCCATATTCTCAAATACATGACTTTAGGATTTTATTTTTTTATTTTGTCTATGTCGACCTCTTAACGTATTAAGAATATTCAATCTTATGTCTATAGTTAGTCATTGTTAGATTAGAATATGATATGGTTTACAAATTGTGTATTTCAATAAATTTGTCAATAATAGTCGACCATTATTTGTTCACAAAAATAATGTACATATAAATAGTATATGTCAAGTCTCGGTGTATAGTTATTAATTATTGTTATCATATATTGTCTTATGTGTCAAATAAAAATTCAAAGTCATTCTCAATCAAATAGATGATTTTAGGATCTTTGTTTATTGTCATTTTTATTATCTAGTATCATTAAAAATTGTATTGTCAAGAGTCATAGTCAAAAGTTTGAAAAAAAATTGCTTCATTTTTCAATAATTGGATGCATTTTCACTAGTATGTGACATCCATTTTTTGGGATAAATTCTACAATGAGCTCCATGATCAAATCCGGTTGAGCTAAGCGACATGAAATTGGAGGTCGGAGGCAACATAGGAAGGAGGTCATTCAATGACCTCTTGTCATCCGTCAATGATAAGGCCGCATAGAAAGATGTGGTGGCATATATATAGTGTGATTATATGCTTTTCGAGTGGTTTTAAATTTTTTCAATATAGTTCGGTTTGTTATGATCATGTTTCTTTGTGTGTGTTGTTTGGTGGATACTAGAAATGAGTTGTGTTGGAGCATAGATGATTGTTAGTGATCCTCTGATTGACGTAATCCTATGATTATCTTACTTCATTGGAAGATGGTCACTTGTGAATATGTTCACTTACAATGGTGACCATGTGCAATAAGATCCTTTTAATAGTTTGTACTTCAATATAGTTTTCTTCTCGGTTTCTATGTGGAAATTTCACATTATAGGGGGAGCATGACACTAATTTTCCATTTCCATTCGATCCTAAAACGACTAAATTCAAGGGAACCTTCCAGTGGTAGTGGCTATAGTCTTTTATTTTACCAAACAACCCAAGGCACGCGCACATTACTTAGCCAAAACTAAGTGCTCACCCGAAGTGCAAAAAGGTACCAAGTCCCTCTTTTTATGGTATATTTTTCAAGGATTTAGCATGATAAACACAAATATAAACCGGATCCATAACATCCCTTCAAAATTAAATCATAAATAGATCTAGATTATAACCATATGCAAGAATGGACTAAACAAGAACCTAGTTCAAATTTACCATACAAGATCCGAATCGATATTTCAATAACCAATATCCAACCACAAATATCCATTTTCTATATTACGGTGAAACACATGAATCCAAGTACATACATAAGAATATAACCATAATTCATGCGCTCATAAACCAACAACATAACTCTATCACAATCATGGTACTACTAAAAATATGTAGATAATACATATATATAGGCGCAGTAGGGACTTTCCTTCACTACTCATGCACTCTCCAAAAATATCCCACATGCTAGAAATATCCATGTGTGTGTTACAAGTTAACTACAAGAGCATGCAAGCTCGCTAATAATAGATTATCTTCTAATATAAACTATAGATCTAATCCTATTAATAGTCAAAACTCTACATGATGTCTTAACTTCCTTTGTATGAGACTGTCTCAAAATAGATTTTACTTAAACTGCAAGTCTTCATGTTCTATCCTTATCTCCAAAACCTTGCTTGGCCACTACTCCAACCATTCATCTCCCGGTTCACACAGAGTGCGGCTAAGTCTCGAATGTATTAGACCCATGGATGTGAGCCTTCACACATTTTCTATTTTACTTTTGTGTGTGCCTTGCATCCAACCCTCACACGTCAACACCTTTCGTGCAGCTTATACTTAGTATCTTTTAGGGGTCCAACATTACCCCACACTAGTTTGATTTCCACCCTCAAAATTCTTTGTTCACCAAGTACAAAACTACAAGATGAAGAATACAATTTCAAAATGGAAAAATTGTAAAATTGTAAAATGAGTATCTAACAAGGAATAGCTAAGGCACTTGGAAGATCTCAGAAAATCTACATAAACTTCACTTAACTATCTCTCCCACTCCTCTAACTCCTTCAAATCCTTTCTAGCGCAAGCTTCACAATCCATGGTACTTAGTTAGGAGTGATCTCCTCTACCCTTCCTTTTAAGTCCTTGATTACCACCTCTATTTTTTTTTCAAAGTGCCATCTATACCATCCATATGTTCTAGTATATAATAATGGAACTCACCAATTTCTTCTCAAGCTTCACCTTTTCCTTGGCCTTATCCTTTTGCACTATGGTGTCCAATATCAACCGAGTGCGCTCAATTTTTTTGGTTAGGGTCCTCTCTTATATTGTCTTCAAAGTAGCTTCCTCATCCACCAACCTATCATTGACATACAACTCGTACTTTCATGCACCTATTGAAGCCAATATCTTATTTTGTATTTTCTTCCTTGAGTTGGGTGAGCAAGTCCTCTAGCTTAGTGATCTTGGATTCCACTACAATTTTATTATTATTCTTCTCTTTTGTAGTCCCTCCTCTCGTAGGCCCTATGCGCTTTTGATTTTAACTAAGAGCATACCAACTAGATCTTCTAAGTACTCCATCTTGCCCCATTATCCATCCTGGATAGGCTCACTAAAGAAGGACATTGTCCCAATATTTTTTTACAAGCGTGCTAGCTCTATCATATGCCTCCTTAGTTCTACCATGTTCTTGTGCTTGTGTCAATCTATTTCTTGTTCCTTCTCCTTCTTATCAGCCACAAGGGTGTGTACCATGGTGCTTGAATCTAAATTCCTTTTTACCACTTCCAAGGCCATCTTATTTAAGGTATTACATGCCTGCTCATCTATCAAGTGATTAGGGTCTATGGCCTTATACTTTTGTCCTATATTTTTTTGTAAGATCATCATTTTGATCGCATGCTCACTGGCTTCAAATTTTAGCTCCTCTAAATGTGAATGTAGATTCCAACTCAACATCTTATTTGTCCTAGACACTCCTCCCTCTTGGTCCAATAGCTCCCAAGCATGTAATTTCTCTATAGGAAAAGTACTCTAGAAGCGTGTACGTAATAATTTTTTTGGATCATCTACAAAATCCATGTGCGGTGACCTTGGAGTCCATCATTTCCTTTACGTCTTTACCTTCATTCTTTGCTTCTTTGGTGTTAGGGTGATTTTCCCTGTCCCCCAATCCCTTATCTTATTTGATGAAATAAGTGTCATCATCTTCTTTCTCTCCCTTTTTCCCAGTTGCACTACTATATTATCCTTCACCGGATCTTCTTTACTTCTTCTTCTATCATATACCTTTTATTTTTTCTCATGAGCTCGCTCTCTGACCTTCTCAATGCCCACTTATGTTGTTCTTCCATTTCATGTTCTAATTCATACTTAAGGGTGTTGAAATTTGTATCCTCATACCTCGTTTCAATCTTATAACTAAGACTACATGTACCTTTGCATGTTTTTCCTTTTCTTGCACCATGCTACCATGCAAAGAGGTCTCTGCGTCCCCACTACTACTCCTATGAGTATAAAACTTTATTTTCACAAATTGTCAATCTTCCCTTCATCCTCATTTCTCTCATCTTCCTCCTACGCCTCTTCCTCTTACACTTATTCCTCATGAACTACCTTAACGGCAAAGACTTGGGTACTCCTCTCAACTATGGAAAAGTGGAGTCTGTGACCTCCACTTTGACTCCTCCCTAAGTCTTCGGGCACAATTGTATAAATACCCTATGAATAAACCCTTTAATTATCACATTTACATGTGGGTGTAGATCTAAAATTTTGGCTCTAAAACCTCCAAATATGTGGAGTCTGGAGTCATATATGTATGTGGCACTTGCAGAGTATGTAGGTCAGAATCTACCTTATCCATGTCATATGTCAATTTTTACTTCCTTTAATATTTCGATGGAGCACCTCGAATACTTAGTTGTAAATGAAAATGGAAGTTTACACCACGGACCCATCTCCCCATTCGTCATCTTGAATCTTGTGAGACTTAAGTGTTGCATTACTACAAAATTCACTTGGTCTCTAACTACTATGCGAATATCGTGAGGAATACACCACTCATTCTCAAAGGCTTCACACGCGTCTATCGTATCATTTGTAAATTTGTGCCTTATAAATGTTTGAGATAATTTTTTCCACGAAGTAAATCCTATAAATTGCACTCATAGGTGATGGGTCTATTGAAGGGTAAACCCATATATTTTGGTAGGTCTATCTGGGACACTTATTTCCCAAAATAAAATCAATAGAAGGATGGGACCCCATGTAATCTTCTCTCCTTGTTTTGCAGCCAAGCCACCTCTACGATATATATCTCGAACATACTGGGAAAAATTGTAGTGTGCCCTCTTCGATATTTTGTATACCACATACAATAACCTCTTGTTTATGTCAATCCAACGCTTTGAAGCACCCAATTTGCAGCTCACGAGTCAAGAAGCAACCTAAGTGCCGGATCATCTAAATATGAAATGGTTTGTGCCCTACCTCCTTCTAATAGGATAACTTGTTTACAATCTCATCAATCTTGGATGTGGCATGCAAATCTAGATTTACTCAATTTAGTGTCCCTCTTACCCATTTACGTGCTTAGGTAACTTTGGGGCACGTTTGCGTCTGTTATCCCCTTGGATATTATCAATCTGTGATTTAATCACCTATCTCTAAATTTAATTCATTTCATCATATCTTGCCCATGGGTAATTAAATAATTAAAAATTTAATTACGCTTCTTCCCATGCATCTTAATCACTTATCTACCCCAAATTTATTTTACCCATGTACCACATCTATTCTTAATCTTCCTAAGCGGGATATTTTCCCGTAGTCGGATAAGCCTTTTCTTTCTCGAATCAATCAATTAAGGCACCTCGGGAGTCTTTTCCGCGATCGGCGCCGACCCATATGGTCGGCGCCGATTTTCTAGGAGCGGCGCCGATTATAAAAGCAAGCCCAGAACTCAGTTCTAGGGACGGAAAAGAGCGAAGAGACCGAAAAGAGGCGAGCGAGTGAAAGGAAGCACTTACGCCTGCGAGCAGAGAGTGAGAAGAGAGATCTTCTTAGCATCGATTGTCTCGGTTAGGGCAGATCTGTCCTAATCAATCCTGAGAGGAGCACCGTTACTCTGCCCGTATCATATCAACACCATACACCATTATCTATCATCATCTGGTGACTCTGTTCGGCGTCTCTCCATCTTGGCACATCCTACGAGACTACATTCACCTTCCGATCCCGAATCTCGCCATTTTGATCCACGATTGGTGATCTGCCTTGATTGACAGATCTTATCGATCGGCGTCGATCGGTCCCGATCGCCGCCGATCGGTCGATCGCCGCCGATCACATCGATCGCCCCGATTCTACCACGATCGGCGCGCGATTTCCTGCGAGCGAGGTAAAGGTCACAGAGTAACACAAATCTAGCATTATTTCTCGGTTCCCGTTTTACGTACTTCTGTCTGCTTTGTTTCGGGTTACATTTTATTACTGCATCGAGAGAATCTAGTCTTTATTTACATCTTTTATCATGTATCTTTGCTTTTCTTTATTGAAAATTGGGTGACATCCGCCAAGGAAGCTTATCGCTTCTCGGACCCGCTTCTCGGGCAGTCCACCCATATATCTTCTAACGCCATCTTTTTCTGTCAAGCACCGGTGTTTTGCAGGTTACTCGGATCTATTGTGCGAATTGCTCGTGTGCGCCCGTCTTATCTACATCGACTTCCTCATCCGTCTACATCTTCATCAGGTATCTATTTCATTGAGGTTTTTCAGGGTTTTTGTGTTTAGTTTGGTGCATTAACTTGGACAGGTAACAAGCACGAAATTCTTGATCTACATTCTGGCACGCCCGGTGGGACATGAACCAAAGTCCCTTATTGGTAAGTTCATCTCTTTTCTAGTTTTGAACTTTGTTCCTTTTCTTCACTGATTTCTATCAGTCCTATTTGAACATTTCTGTTCATCATTTCAATCTTGCTTTTAGGCGAAGTCATTATCTTGAAATTTTTCTATTTTCTTAAAATAGAAATTTTTCGTTTCGCCATTATCTGGATGTATCTTTCCGGATCTTGTTTGTTGTTTGCTTGATCCTTTCTTGCGGAGCACTTTGCTTGTTCGTGGGATTGTTCGAGGGGAAGAGCTCAACAACGCGCTTTTTGAAGTCCACACACCTTGGAGAGCTAAAACTACAGGTATTCCTCTTTTTCGGTGTTTTCTCCTTTTTAGGTTTTCTTTGTTGGTTGTTTATCACATCCAAACACTTCAGTTTTTGGTGCTTAAAAAGAACCTAATCGCATTTGGGAAAGAACTTGTTTGAATTGTCTTCATCGAAATCAAACATTTCGTTTTAAGTGCTTAAAAAGAACCCTTTCTTTTTCATTCTTTGCATGCTTTGTCATCTAGTGTTAATTAGGTTGGAAAATTGATCAAAATCGGTAGTGACACTATTTGATTTTTATTTTTCACCCTTGCACACAAAGCCAAAATCACTAGGTATAAAGCATCTAAACAAAACTCCTTCCCTGGCCTCGCTTTACTTGGAAGTGATATCCAAGAGGAAGAGCCTACGCGGTACTCGGGCCGCGCTATAAATTCACGAAAGATTTTGGTATATATTGGCAAAGCACCCGACTCCCTTATCGCAGCGGTGTGTGAAGTGCGGGGGTAGGCCCCTATATCAAGCCACGTACCGGTCTTTTACTGAAGTGCCTTCGGGACTCCTCACCAAACATTACCCAAACCATCCCTAGTTTGGCTATCTGAGTAGTTCCTGTTCTAAAAAGCCTTCCCTAACATTTTCATTTCTTAAAAGCATCAAAATTTAAAGGAGATAATCACTTGCGCTGCTTGAACTATTTGTGCATTAGTTAAGACAATCTTCTTTCTTGCTTGTTTATGACGGCTATCACCCGTTCACAATCTAGGAAAATGGCCCAACAGGTTCCTTCTTCCTCCGAAATCACCACCAGCGTGGATGTTTCGGCACCCCTCCAATCTTCCTCGGGACCACTGTTAGTGGGTTCCCCCTCATGGTCGTATAATCCTTTCCATCAAGCCAAAACAATCCCATCACGTCCGGCTTCTCCTAGTCCATCAGAAATATCTTCTGACTCAGAGTCTATTCCTCGCGGGGATCACGAATTTGAGCTCTCCTTGATCGCAATCCGGTAGCCCTCATGGACTATCTAGTACACAAGTCGATCCAAATATCGGCCAAGACCCACCAATCCGACAAGTGTACAATTATCCTCGCGGATCATCCCGAGGCCTCTTTAGAGCGGTTTGCACCATCTCTCTTGCCTCGAGCCACGGAGAAGGGTGAGGCCCCTATGCCTCCCTTTTCTCTTCCACCTACCATGTCGACTAATTCTCAATTAGTCTTACCTATCCTAACACTGCAGCTACCTCGACTATTCCACAACCCATTTAAGAGGTCTTACGCCCTTCTTTATAGTAAATTAAATACGCACATCCGCACATTGCCGTCGATTAAATACTATGCCCTCTATCGTTTCTCAAGGTCAATACCTCTTCATGAGCCACCCCCTCCGAATAGGCGGTTGGCTCCTACTTCTCGTCCTCTAGGGGGTCTTTCTTCCAATATTCCAGCTACTGTGACATTCGCCCATCCTCTAGTATCGGCACCCTTGATACCTAATTCAGCAATAGAAGGCCCCTTTCAGGTCTTGTTCCCCAACATGACCAATCCAACCAACACTCATATTCCTCAATCTATCCCGATCGATCAACCAACATAGGAGTCCACGATCACGGGCTCCATCCGTCACTGACCTTTATTTGCTCAACCACTTATTATCTCGCGGCTTTGCTATCATGAGTGCCTGCAACAAATACCCCACCCGGTGTCACCCAGAACACCTGGTTATTCCTCTTATAATCCTATCCAACAACAGATGAATCCCCCATTGACACCTCAACCACACCCACTACTTGCTTCTCATGTAGGACAAACCAATGTACCTCCTCCCCAATCGGATGTGGTTCAATTTCTCTTCAAGAAAATTGCAGACTTGGAAGCCTCCACAAAAGGAGCCCGCCCTTCATACTCCTTTGAAGAAGTATGCAATGAACCCATTCATCCTTCGGTGGCTTTTAAGCCTTATCCTCCCCAATGGGAACTTCCCAAATTCTCAAAATTTCATAGTCGGGAAGACCCCCAACAACATCTGCGAGCATTCAAACATGCTTGCTACCTCATTGTCCAAGATCAGGAGCTCATGCTCCGTACCTTTCCTATGTCTCTAGCGGGTCCCGCTTTGGACTGGTACAATAATATTCCTCAACATTCATTATTTTCTTTCTCTCAATTGGCCCAAATGTTTGTTGAGAACTTCTCAATAAATATTGCCCATAAGATCTCAATCACAGATCTTTACAACATTCGCCAATTTGACGATGAGTCTATTGCAGACTTTGTCGCTCGTTGGAGAGGGATAATCAACCAATTGTCCTTCTCTCTTCCTCAATCACAACAGATCGAGCTGTTCACCCGATCTTGCGCTAGTCACATTTCTTCCACGTTAAGAATCCAAACTTTCCACACCTTCGAAGAAGCCTTCACAATGGCACGCAAACTCGAATCTCGTGCCATTGAACAAGGAAAACTAAAACTTCGCTCCAAATCTAAACCCGATTTCTCTCGGTTCACCAAACCAAATTCTTTTCCTCCTAAAGATAAGAATCAAGGGTCCACCAATGCTATCGTATTAAAAACATCGAGAACCGATAGTACTCCTAATCAACCACCACGAAGAGACCCTTCATCTGCTCGAAAAGGGGCTTCATCATCTCGATCCTTCGCTCCATTGGGGGAATCATATGCCTCCATCTTAGGAAAAATGTTGGAAGTTCGCATGATCGAACTTCCACCCATTAGAGATATTGATGAAAGTCGAGAACGTCCTTTGTGGTACAGAGAAAACGATTTTTGCCACTATCATAGAACCAAGGGTCATGACATCGAACGATGTCAGACTTTCAAAAATCTTGTCCAAAAATTCATTGATAAAGGCGAGCTTATTCTGGATAACCCAAATGCTCCCCCAAATCAAGCGCTGGACGTTTTCAAACAACCCTTCCCCAATCATGCCCCAAATCATAATTCTTCAGAATCTCAAAAACCAAACACCCACACTATCAACTTCATTTCTCTTGAAGAATCCATGCGAAACCACATCATCTACAAACGCAGCAATCGAATCGAACCCTCTTCCACTTCACCAATCAACTGGAATTCCTCCATCCTCGGATAACCCATCTTTGGATATTCCTACATTGCTAAACACGGAGTCATCTCTCTCCGCTCCTTTGTCCGATCTCCCATCCATACCGAGGCAGTGTCTTCCTCATCTGTCTCATCATCGGACATCCTTTCATGCTCGAGGCAATTACATCCCTTGAGTTTCCACTTGACACATCTCTACTTTTTGCTCCCATTCCGGCTGAACTATGCCCTTGATAAACATCCTATAATCGTGCTGACTTCGGTGAGTGTCCTCAACTTTGACTCTTCCTATCTCTTTTCCTATAGTAGTTCCACCCATGATCACCACACCAAAAGTGGTCCCTTCGCGAGAACTTCTTCATCACTTACTTCTTCCATCACTAATACTACTTCACCTATTCGGGAAAAATCAAAAGAAGTAACACCAACACTGCACACTCGATTCCTCAACCTAAACCGCGACAACCAAAATCTAACATTATACCATCAATATCTCCCCATTTGCTTCCTCCAAAAGGTTACAATCACCTTATGACGTTGAAGTTGTCACCATCCACGAAAAGGGAAGCCCATATTTCGGACCATCAAAACTCTCGGTGTTCTTCCACAAAAATCTCTCTCCACGCCTCATAAGATTAGATTTGCCCATTTGAGAAGGCATCTTCTTCTACACACCTATCAAAGTCATCATCTTCTTCTTCATCAACATCCCTAAAAGTAGACTTACCTACCAAAAAGATGCCACTTCTTCTATCAAAATCCTCATCTTTGTTACCAAAAATCAAGACACCCTATCTTCCTCCAAATTCACCTATTTTGGGAGCTTCTTCCTCTTCCAAACCGACATTATCTAAATCATCCGTAAATCCGACTAAGCAACCCCCTTTGTCTCCAAAAACCGCAAAAATTATCGCATCTCCATCCTCCTCAAAATCTATCTTAGGGACTCCTCCTCCACCAAAGACAATCATGTCTCATTTACTCCCATCCCAAGCACCCAAGACTGCTCCTCCGAATGTCCAAACAAATAAGAGGATCCCTAATAAAACTGTTAAACCTAACATGCAAGTTCTTTTACCCCGGCAGTCGGTTAAGGTAAAAGAACCATCTCCATTATCTCTATCCTCATCTTCGTCTACCGGATTCTACACCGAAATCCTTCATCAACTTATCCAATCTTCAGCCATAACCCTTCCTCCGATTAAGCCTTATAACCCCAAAGGAGTGAAACCTACCTGGTTTAACTCTGATCTGATTTGTGCTTACCACCGTACTCCAGGTCATGACACTGAAGGATGTAAAGCTCTTCAAGCCGTTGTCAAGAACCTTCTGGAAGAAAGTGACCTCTTGTTGGAGGAGGAACAAGTACCTCCTGTTACCCTAGCCTCATCCGAACCTCAACCATCCATTCAGACCTCTAGTGGTTCCACTCCACTTGATCTCCCTCCTTCCCAAATTGACACAATCCATATCGCCACTAGAACCCAACATTATCATAACCCATCTTCATCTCCAACATCTAGACCACGGGTTGTCATTTCTGCAGCCCCTGAAGGCGTGTCTCCTTCCTCATCAGCCCCACGACCCAAGGTCTCCATTCGTGCTGCACCTCGGACTCAAGTTCCGTATCCGTTGAGGAGAGTGTCATGAAGCAACTCACCCAAGCTCCGGTCAAAATGTCTCTTTTTGACCTCATCCAATCCTCTCCACAACATCGCGGGGCTCTGTCGATGTCTGCGTCGCATCGCGATAAATTCCGATGAGCCCACCCTTCAGTGGGTTGTTGGATTGAATGGTCCATCGACCGCCATTTCTTTTGAGGATTCAGAAATTCCTCATCTTTCTTCAGAGGATTTGGAGGCTCCTCTCTTCATCACAGTCCAAGTCAATAACACTGCCTTAAAACGTGTTATGATCGATAGTGGAGCTGCTCTCAACGTCATCTCTTCCCACACATTCGAACAACTTAAGTTACCTAAGAATGTGGTGTCACCTCCGCCTTTCGCCCTTCGATCATTTAACGATCAGCTAGCAGTCACTCTAGGAACTGTGGTCTTACCCATCCGAGTAGGTAAAAAGCTGCTCCATGAACTCTTCTATATTGTCGAAGGAAAATTCCACTATAACATGATCCTTGGACGCTCCTGGGTTCGCGCAATGCATTGTGTCCCATCCACCCTCCATCGATGCCTAAAATATCAATATGAGGGCAAAATCTACACCCATCCAGGAGATCCTTTTCCTTCTGCGCAATGCGACATGACCACAAGGTCTGCCCCTTTAAAAGAAAATGCATCTTCTCCAGATGGGGCTTCATCTTCTTCCATACCTGCAACCAAACTACCGGATTTGCGAAATCTGGAAGAGACATTGCAGCGTTTCTCACTAGGAGAGCTTCCTCTCTTTTCTTTCGATGCCCATCTCAAACCTAATGAGTATGGTAGACCCGACAAGCAACCTGAATATCAATCAGGTCTCGGTCGCATCGTTACCATTGGTTTGCCCAATCAACAGACCAATTTCATCTACGGTGGTCTTGATACACCTCATTATTGTCCGGATTCTCCTCCTAGAGCCAAACCTTACCTAACAGGGTTTGATTATCTACAGAATCCCACGTTTGCAAAAACTTATCTATATCGATGCGCGTGGAAAGGTTTTGGCCTTGGAAAATATGAACAAGGTATACATGACCTCAAATCCATTCCTACTCTCATGCCACACCAAAAGTTTGGTTTGGGATTTAAACCCATTTCAAAAGCCACTGTCACTATTCTTGATGAGCCTCTTCCTACTGAAGAACCATCTTCCCCCACCAAATCCGAAGCATCACTTGATGTGGACGATGACATTTCCATCCCACCTAACTTTTTTTTTTTTTTTTTTTTTGATCAATACCATTTCCTTGGGACCTTTAGTCTATGAGACTAACAATCGGTCTGCTTCTATACCATTAATCTTCCCTGAGATAGTTGGAGACGACTCTCCTACTATCAACACTATCCACTGTGCGGATGACGACTCTGTCCTCACCTATCTAGGGGCAGAGGATTCATATCTTCCCAAAACCATTCCTTCTGACACGTCTACCCTTCTCAACGAGGCCACTATCGACCTTAATATAAGGACTCCTGAAGACCCTCGCATCATTAAGGTCGGCCAATCCCTTGATCCACAAGAATTAGGGGACTTTACTACTTTTCTTTCCAAACATCGTCAAGCCTTTGCTTGGTCATACGAGGATATGCCAGGACTCGATCCCGATATTGTAGTCCACAATATCGTTACCCTTCCCAATATCAAACCAGTCAAGCAAAAATTACGTAAAATGCACCCTAGAGTAGCCCTTCTTGTTAAAGAAGAATTACAGCGCTTGCTCTCGGCTAACTTCATCCAACCCATCGATTATCATGCATGATGGGTGTCGATGTAGTACCGATAACTAAGGCTCTTTGGGAAGATTCGAATTTGTACCGACTTCCGGGATCTTAATCTGGCCTGTCCAAAGGATGATTTTCCTCTTCCTAATATCGACCAACTCGTAGATTTAACTGCGGGTCATGAAATGCTTTCTCTTATGGATGGTTTCTCTGGATATAATCAAATCCTCATCGCACCAGAAGACCAGCATAAGACTTCCTTCATAACTCCTTGGGGGACCTTTTGCTATCGTGTCATGCCCTTCGGTCTTAAGAACGCCGGAGCAACTTATCAACGAGCAATGACCTACATCTTCCATGATCTTTTACACAAAACTGTAGAGGATTACGTTGACGATCTCCTCGGCAAATCCAAACGTCGTCAGGAGCATCTTTTCATCCTTGCACCTCTCTTTGAGAGGCTTATCCGCTTTTGTCTTCGTCTAAATCCATCTAAATGCGTGTTTGGCGTCCTCACTGGTAAACTTTTAGGGTTTATCATTTCCATCAGGGGTATTGAAGTGGACCCCGCAAAAATAAAAGCCATCCTTGAGATGCCTCCCCCGTCTAACTTAAAGCAACTCCATGATCTCGAGGGCGTCTTGATCGGTCGTCGTTTTATCTCCCAATTGTCGGACCGTTGTCAACCTTTTCACCATCTTCTCCGTAAGAATGTTCATTTCAAATGGGATGAGCATTGCCAAAAGGCCTTTGATGATCTCAAAGCTTATCTTCTTTCTCACCCGTGCTTTACACCTCCACGCGAGGAGCCTTTCTATCTTTATATCTCTGTGGTGACCATGCTCTGCGGGAGCCATGATTTCGCATCGGGACACTTGTGGTAAAGAACAAGCTGTCTATTACATCAGTCGCACCCTCCATGAGTATGAGACACGTTACTCCGGGGCTGAAAAACTATGTTGCGCTCTCTTCTTTGCAACTTCTAAGCTTCGTCATTATCTTCTTAATCACAAAACTTACATCGTCACAAATGTCATCCCCTCAAGACAATTCATGCAAAGCCTTATCACATGATCGCATCACTCGTTGGCTTATGCTCATGACAGAATTTGACCTCGAATTTATCCCAAAAAAAGGCTATCAAGGGTCGGGTTATTGCGGATCAACTAGCTAGTGCTCCTCTTAGGACACTCAGAGACCCCTTGCTCAATTCCCGATGAATTTATCCAACAAATCGATTTTGGTCTATCTCCATTTAAAGTAAAGCTCTTCTTTGATGGATCCAAATGCCCGAGGGGAGGTGCGGGTTTCGTGATGATTCCTCCTTGGGAGTACGCCTATCCCGATCGCACACAAATTGAACTTTGAGTGCACCAATAATATGGTGAGTCTGAAGCTCTTGTCTTAGGACTTCAAAATGCCATTAATCTCGGCGCTCGTCATATTGACATCTTTGGTGATTACGAACTCATCGTTAATCGGTCACGGGTGTCTATCATGCAAGAATGATATCCTTCAAAAATATCGCGACATTGTTCTTGCCCAACTCGATCTTTCGATAAGTTCACCATCGATCCATTCCTCGTCTTGCAAATCGATTCGCGGATACCATGGCCTCATTAGCATCCCTTATCCCCTTTTTCTTTGAAGACTCGCGTCTTTATGTGGTTTGTCTGTGCAGCGATTAGATCAACCATCTTATCTTCAACGACTAACCCGATCAATCTTTGTCCAACCCATACTCGGGATGAGTGGTATCAGCAGAGATAGTTGATTATCTATCTCATTCGGTGCTTCCTCCAGAATCGACTTCCATGGTAGAAGGTCTTTTGTCCAGCGCTTGATGTCGCTATTCTATCTAGGCGGGATTCTTTACAAACGCGGCTTTGATGGTATTTTGCTTGATGCCTCAAAACCCATGAATCATCTAAAGCTATTCGGAGGTCCATGACGGTATACTGTGGTGGACATTTTAGTGGTTTAGGCGTGGCTAAGCGCATCTTACGTTTGGGATATTATTGGCCTTCTCTTAATCAAGATTGTTGTGAATACACTAAGAAATGCGTCAAGTGTCGGCAACATTCCAATCTCACGCACGTCCTAGTCGGGCTTTGCGACTGCGGCGGATTTGTGGCCTTTTTCACAATGGGGCCTTGATCTTATTGGTCTCATCAATCCCGTTCTTCACGAGCGTCATCATTCTATCATTCTTGCCCTTTGAGTACTTTACTAAGTGGGTAGAAGCTATCCCTCTTTCTTGAACAAAGGCTAAACCCATAGTTGATTTTGTCTATCAACACATCATTTGTCGCTTTGGCGTTCCACACAAGCTCATCACGAGATAATGGTAAATCCTTGAAGCGTCGATTTGCAAAATCTACTGCAATGCTTTCAAAATCAAGCTCGAGTTTTCTTCTCCATACTATCCTCAAGCTAATGGTGGGCCGAAGCTTCGAATAAAACTTTGCGTAATATCCTCATGAGGTAACTAGTCAGTTTGGTAGGGATTGGCATCTACATATCCCTTTCGCTCTCTGGGCTTATCGGACTAGCATTCGTACTCCTACTTGCTACTCCCTTCTCTCTCGTCTATGGAGTGCAGAGGCCGTCCTTCCTTTGGAGGTCCAAATCCCATCTCTCAGTGTTTCTCTCGGAGAATTTGTCTCGATGAGGATTATCGTCAAAATCGTCTAGCTCAACTTGAATTATTAGATGAGCGGCGTCTCAGCGCTCTTGAGCATCATCAAGTCTATCTCGGCGTGTCAGCGTGCTTCTGACAAGCATGTGCAACACAAGTGACTTCAAAATTGGTGACCTTGTTCTTAAGGAAAATCAAAATGTCACTACACTCGAAAGGAGTCAACGTGGTAAGTTTGCTCCCAAGGGATGGGTCCCTACATTATCACTCATAAATATGGAGTGCAGGGCTTATCGTTTGTCTTCCATGGATGGTATCCACAAGCGAGAACCTCTTAATGCCTTGCATTTACGGCCCTTCTATTGTTAAAATCTCTCTTACACAAATCTAGTCGCACTCGGATCTTCCATCATCCTAATAACTTGATCATCTACTTTCGTGGTGATTTGAAATTGTGTGGTTCTCCGCCTATTGCCTCGTTTACCTTAAATATGAGTATCGCGGCTCTACTCATTGCACGTTTCTTTTGGATATGTTCCTCCTCATGGTAGGAATACCTTAATCACCACTTCATCTGTCCCAAGTACTTATCTTAATCGGATCTGCTCGGGGCATGAGTACATGTTCTTCCATGTTCTCCTCCCCTTCATCTGATCTATCTAGGTCTAAACTCAGCTTCTTCCAAAGAGTTTCAAAAAAAAAAAAAAAAAAAAAAAAAAAAAAAATGCTATCCAAAAAGATAGACTGATCCCTCGAAGGACAGCTATCCATACATTGTCAAGTGAATCAAAAAGCAAATAGACCATACCCTCGAAGGATGGCTATCATACAAATTTCAAAATACAGACCGCTCCCTTGAAGGACGGCTGTTTCTCAAAGAAATATTCAAGGCTTCTTGTAATCAATCAGCCTTCCAGTCAGTTTATACACTTGTTAGCATCACTGAAAGACTTCCCGCATCGATCAGTCTTTCCATATCAAGCAAACTTCCCACATTGATCAGTTTGCTTTTCTGTCCAAATCATGAAGCTGAGATTTTAGACCTTTTGTCGATCATATGGAGAATCCTATTTTCCTATCATGGACATGTATTCTGTCCCTTGTAGGTTCCGACAAGATACTTACTTTCTTTTCTTTCCATTTCTATCCTAGATCTGGTTTGCGACTAGTTAGTGTCAGGTTTATTTTAATCTTATATAGGGCCTTGTATGCTTGGTCTTTCGGTTTCTTATCTGGATCTTCTCTATGGTCGGTTGGAAGTCCGACTTATCATTTCCCTTCTTTTCCGAGTGTCTTCTCTTCTAAGTCACGGTTATTTCTGCTTTCATCTTTTGCTCTTACAATAAGCATTCTCCATTTCTTTGTCTTGCATCCTGTTGAATTGACATTTCACATGTTAATTCAATCAAAATCTATCTTCTATCTAACATTCCTCTTATCTATCAAAACATCTATCTTTATTCATTTCTCATTAAAACCTATATCTCATCCATATATCAAACACATCTATCTATCTATCCATCAAAATGTTTACATCAAGCTATTCCATCTATCTATATCTTCTATCCATCATCTATCAAAATTATATCTATCCATATCTAATCCAAACATCCAACACATGTGCATCCAAGTTGCATCACATCCATCTATCAAAGTTATATCCACATATCGATCTATCTAATCACATCTATTTCTATCATCTATCAGTCTATATCTATCCAATCACATCTATTTTATCCTCTATCAGTCTATATCTTTATCCATCACAATTACGCTACATCTATCCATCTATCCATCAAAACATCTAAAAACTTGTGCATCCAAGTTACATTACATCTATCTATCTCTCTTTTTCATCAAAATTTTATCCACATATCAATCAAAATTCTATCCACATCACATCTATCATCTATCAGTTTATATCTATCCAATCACATCTATTTTATCCACATTTCAATCTATCTAATCACATCTATTTCTATCCTCTATCAGTCTATATCTATCCAATCACGTCTATTCATCATCTATCAGTCTATGTCTATATCATCATCTATCAGTCTATCGATTTATACTCATTTTTGCCCGTGGATTGCGGTATCGCTTCTCCACGTCGTTTGCTTCCATCTGCTAATCTCTTTGCCATAGTGTTGATGCTTGGCTGGTCTATCTGATCATTGTTGTGTGCTAAATCTTGTCTTTTGGCACATCTTTTAGATATCATCATCTATTTCGAGTTTGTTCCCTTTGCGTGGAGCACTCGCTTTTCTCTCGGCAGCTTAGAGTTAAACGGGTCTGTAGGCACTAACGTCGTCTGATTCATAGACCGTCTAGTTGTCCCTACCAATGTGTCTCTCTTTCGATGCTGACTATTTTGCAGTTCTCCTTACACTCGCGGGTCTGTAGGCACTAACGTCGTCTCATGAGGAGACCGGCTAGTTTTCCCTACCAATGTGAGTTCCTTAGGTTGCTGCCCTTTTGTTTATTTTTAATGCGTCCTCAATGATCAGCTCTACTCCAGCTATCCAACTGGGGCATCCTGCATTTTTCATCTACTTCTTTCAAACTCGGGATCATCTGTTTTATCATCCATCCCATCCCTAGTTTGAGGGGGATCACATCACCACAATTCTTCCCTTCTTCCATCCCTTTGTTTTTGTCTCATAACCTTGCTTATCGCAAGTTACTTGACAAAAAGGGGCAAAATGTAGACACCTAAAATTGGTTACTCAATTTAGTGTCCCTCTTACCCATTTACGTGCTTAGGTAACCTGGGGCACGTTTGCGTCACCAACTATCCCCTTGAGATATTATCCAATCTGTGATTTAATCACCTATCTCTAAATTTAATTCATTTCATCATATCTTGCCCATGGGTAATTAAATAATTAAAAATTTAATTACGCTTCTTCCCATGCATCTTAATCACTTATCTACCCCAAATTTATTTTACCCATGTACCACATCTATTCTTAATCTTCCCTAAGCGGGATATTTTCCCGTAGTCGGATAAGCCTTTTCTTTCTCGAATCAATCAATTAAGGCACCTCGGGAGTCTTTTCCGCGATCGGCGCCGACCCATATGGTCGGCGCCGATTTTCTAGGAGCGGCGCCGATTATAAAAGCAAGCCCAGAACTCAGTTCTAGGGACGGAAAAGAGCGAAGAGACCGAAAAGAGACGAGCAGTGAAAGGAAGCACTTACGCACGAGCAGAGAGAGAAAGAGATCTTCTTAGCATCAATTGTCTCAGTTAGGGCAGATCCTGTCCTAATCAATCCCTGAGAGGAGCACCGTTACTCTGCCCGTATCATATCAACACCATACACCATTATCTATCATCTGGTGACTCTGTTCCAGCGTCTCTCCATCTTCGGCACATCCTACAGACTACATTCACCTTCCGATCCCGAATCTCGCCATACGTCCACGATTGGTCGATCTGCCTTGATTGACATGATCTTATCGATCGGCGTCGATCAGTCCCAGTCGCCGCCGATCAGTCCCAGTCGCCGCCGATCACATCAGTCGCCGCCGATTCTACACAGTCGACGCCGATTTCCCTGCAGACAGGTAAAAGGTCACAGGTAACACAAATCTAGCATTATTTCTCAGTTCCCAGTTTTACGTACTTCACATGCTTTGTTGGGTTACTTTTATTCTTTACTGATCGAGAGAATCTAGTCTTTATTTACATCTTTTATCATGTATGCTGCTTTTCTTTATTGAAAACGTGGACTGACATCCGCCAAGGAAGCTTATCGCTTCTCGGACCCGCTTCTCGGGCAGTCCACCCATATATCTTCTAACGCCATCTTTTTCTGTCAAGCACCGGTGTTTTGCAGGTTACTCGGATCTATTGTGCGAATTGCTCGTGTGCGCCCGTCTTATCTACATCGACTTCCTCATCCGTCTACATCTTCATCAGGTATCTATTTCATTGAGGTTTTTCAGGGTTTTTGTGTTTAGTTTGGTGCATTAACTTGGACGGAGTAACAAGCACGAAATTCTTGATCATAACATTTTTGTACATATCCAAAATTAGATAAATCATACAAGCAATAAACATGGAACATAACTAGAAGATAAAATAAACAAGAGAAAAATAACGCCCATATTTAACGTGGTTCACCCAAGTGTGGGCTACATCCACCAAGAAATGGCTAATATTATTATTCAATGCTTTTCAAAGGAAATATAATGAAGATCTTCTATCTTCCAACACCTCACAGGATGTACAGTGTTTTCTCCTCTCAGCTACTCTTTCTTTCTCACCAAGGAAACTCACATGCAACAATTGCAATTCACCACCTTATAAACCCTAATTCTCATGCCTTTATACATATATAAACTTAGGGCACTTCTTAGCTATGATTTTACAATATTTAAATCATCTTTAAAGAAAAATATATATTTAGATCCACGAGTTAAAACAAAAACAAACCCGCACAGGTAACCGATATCGGTTACCCCAATATATCGGTTCCTACTTACACCGAGCAATACAGTCCTGAGTGACCAACGTCGGTTCATCAACCGATGTTGCTTCTTTGTAATCCTATAAGTTTAAAAAGCATGCTAATGTGAAGCAATTAAGCTCCACAACTCAATAATCTCCCACTTGGAGATAAATTTTTGCATTGTACATACCATACTCCATCCTTGATCCTTTTCCTTGGCCTGTTTCTTCCTCTTCAAGTCTCAAACTCAAATACCAACAAAAGTGGAGTGAAGCTCCAACTTATCCTTTTCCAATGGCTTCATTAGCATATCCACAGGGTTCTCCTTTGTATGAATTTTTTCCAGTTTCAGCTTTCCCATCCTCCAACACTTGTCATATGAAGTGATATCTCAATTGAATGTGTTTCGTTCTTGAATGAAACACTGAGTTCTTTTCCAAATGAATCACACTTTGACTATCATTGTATAACCTACAATCCTCTTGCTCCTTTCCCAACTCCTCCATGAACCTACTCATCCATATCATCTCCTTGCTAGCTTCTATAGCTGCAACATACACTTCTTTCTGTAGTAGACAAAGCCAAAACCTTCAACAATCTAAATCCATCTAACTTCCATCCCACCTACTATTGTGAAAACATATCCAGTGGTGCTCCTCCTACCATCCAAATCTTCGGCCATATCTAAATCAACATAGCCACATAAAGAAGTATTTGACCCTCCATAGCATAACTACATGTCGGAATGTCCCTCTCAAATACCTGAGAATCCATTGACTTCTTTCCAATGCTCTTTACCTATATTGGCCATAAATATTCTCACAACTCCCACTTCATGTGTAATGTCTGGTCTAGTACAAACCATAGCATACATGAGACTTCCAATTGATAAAGCATATGGAACTTGTGTCATGTACTTGACATCCTCATGTGAAGTAGGACACTGATCTTTCTCAATTTGAAGTGTCCATCCATATGTGTACTAACAAGTTTTGAATTCTACATATTAAACCTTTCCAACACCTTATTGATATAATTCTTCTAGAGACAAATACAATTTCCTGTTCTTCCTATCTCTGTGAATTTGCATGCCAAGGATTTTCTTTGTTACTCCCAAATCCTTCATTGTAAATGTGTGAGCTAACTTTTCTTTAAGCTCACCAATGTCTTGCATACTAGATCCTGTAATAAGCATATCATCCACATACAGTAACAAAATAATATAGCTCCCATTTTCAATCTTCTTGAAATAAACACAATGGTCAAATTCACATCTCATATAACCATGCTCATGCATAAAACTATCAAACCTCAAATACCATTGCCTTAGAGCTTGCTTGATCCCATACAAGCTCTTTTTCAACCTGCACACAAGTTTCTCCTTACCCTTGACTTCGTAACCAAGTGGTTTTGCATGTAAATCTCTTCCTCCAAATCACCATGAAGGAAATTCGTCTTAACATCAAGTTGTTCTAAATGTAAATCTTCCACTACAACTAAACTTAGAATAATACGTATAGAAGTCATCTTAACTACAGGAGAAAAATATCACCAAATTCAATACCTAATTTCTATGCAAATCCTTTTACTATAAGCCTTGCCTTGTATCTTTTCTTTCCCCTCTTCCTCCTTGATCTTGTAAACCCATTTATTCTAGTAGTGATCTTTTACCTACTAGAAATTTAACCAAATCCCATGTCTGATTTTGTTCCAAGGATTTCATCTCCTCATCCATGTCATGCTCCCACTCCACATGGGTATCCTATTGCATTGCTTCTTCAAAACACTTGGGTTCACCATTATCAGTCAATAATAAATAAGATAATGAAGGATTAAATCTTTTGGAGGTCTACTTACCCTTTGTGACCTTTTCATTGAGATCTGGGGTGTCTGGGGCTCTTTACTATGCCTCCTTTGCACATTCCATATCAATCTCGGACAAGGATCGACGTTGAACTGATTACCTTCAACCGATCATGGTTCATATGTCTGTTTCCAATGCATGGTTGTCTTACGATACCAATATCGTGTGTACTAACATCATTTCTTGTAGATGTTTGTTAAATCTAACCTACCTACGACATCAGTTCCTTGATGACATCGTTCTATAATAGTGATGTATTGATGTTACTTACTTTGGATGACTATTTAAAATATGAGAGTTGAGTTTCTTTCACAAACTCATCAACTGCTTCATGTTTAGGAACCAAAACCTGATCCATGTACATTCTCTTTTCATTCCAATCAATGTCACAACTCCTAATAATCTTATAATCTTCTAAATCCCAAAAATGGAATCCAAAATCACCATAGCCATAACCAATGAAAGTACATCTCTTAGATTTAGCATCCAACTTCTTCCTATTTTCCTTATCAACATGCACAAAAACTTTGAGCCAAATACTCTAAGAAAATAAAGATCTACCTCTTTTCCAGACCAAGCTTCTTTTGGTATTCCACCATCTAGTGTTGTTGAAGGCCACATTGATTAAATACACTATCATGTCTACTACTTCTACCCAAAAATTATAAAGGCAATCTAACATGTATCCTCATGCTTCTAGCATGCTCCATGATTGTCTTGTTCATTCTTTCTGCAACACCATTCTCCTATGGTGTTCTAGGAACCATTCTTTCTCTACGTATTCCATTTACTGAACAATAATCATCAAAGCCTTGCTTATAGTACTCACCACCATTGTCAAATCTAAGGCACTTTAACTTTGAATTTGATTCATTTTCCACAAGGGATTTCCATCTTTTAAAAGTCTCAAAAACATCAAATTTATGTTTAATACAATAAACCCATACCTTTCTTGTGGCATCATCAATGAAAGTCACATAATATTGGGATCCTCCAAGAGAAGCTACATGAGTTGGTCCCCACACATCTGAGTGTACAAGCTCCATTTTTGCTCCTTCTTTGTTGCCCCAACCTTGAGAAATTTCACTCTCTTCTTTTCTTTCCAAATATGCAATGCTCACATAAATCAAGATCTAAATGTTTCAAATCTGATAACTTACCCTTTGCCTTTAAGATCTGCATTCCTTTTTCACTCATATGGCCTAGCCAATAATGCCACATGCTTGTATCTGAATCTATAGTAGATAGCACAGAAAAGGAATCAGTAACACAGGTAGACAAATACAATGTTCCTACCTTCTTGCCTCTTGCCACAACAAGGGCTCCCTTGGTAACTTTCCAAGAATTGGCTATGAGTGTAACCATGCATCCAGATTCACCTAGTTTCCTTATAGAATTAGATTTCTCTTGAGGCTTGGCACATGCCTCACATATTTCAATACCCATGTATTTCCATTATGTAATTTTAGATGAACATCACCTCTACCAGTAATATTGCATGGTTCATCATCTCCTAAATAGACATGTCCAAAATCACCCTGAACATAATTTCTGAAATAACCCTTATTAGGGGTAGCATGGAAAGAAGCTCAAAATCTAAAACCCATGATTCTACTTTATTATCCAAGGAGAGAATAAGGGCATCTTGCATTACCCTTTCACTTGCAATGTTTGATTCTTTACCTTTGTCTAGTATATTCTCTTTGTTTTCCTTGGACCAACACTCCTTCTTTACGTGTCCTCTCTTTCCACAATTCCAGAAAATTAAGTCTCTGAGTCTGGATCTAGATCTGTCATTCCTTGACTTTGATTTCCCATTCTTCTTTCTCTTAGAAGATCTCTCCTTTGATCTTCCCCTACTTTCCATATTCAAATCATTTCCAGATGATGATTCTCTTGTACTTTTCCTATGTATTTCCTCATTGAGGATTACACTAACCACATCATCAAACTTCAAACAATTAGTAGCAGATGTTATATTACTAAAATCATAACCAAGTTATCCCAACTATCTAGAAAAGAGCATAAGAATAAAAGTTCTTTCACTTCATCATCAAACAAAATATCAACCGATTTTAATTGATTTACAATAGACCGAAATCATTCAAATGGTTTGATACAGATCCACCTTCTTGCATCTTAGAATTAAACAATTTCTTCATCAAATAAACTTTATTAGAAGCACTAGGAGTTTCATACATTTTTTCTAAATATTTCATCAACTCTACCGTGGTTTTTGCATCCATAAAATTCAAAGCTATCGATGTTGCCAAGCTCAATCTTATAGATCCCAGAGCCTTTCTATCAAGAACCTTCCATTCTTCATCAGTCATCAACTAGGTTGTGCATTCTCATCCAACAATAAATATAGATCCTTCTGATACAGATAATCTTCCACCTGCATCTTCCACAGTTGATAATTACGGTCGTCAAATTCTCCACTATGTAATTTTTATCTTATGTCATTGTTGTAGCTCCCACTCAATCAAAAACCCTCTATGAGTAAATCTTGTCAACACACAAACCCTCAAACAAAGATCTAATACCATTTGTTGGGGTTAAACCATATAACAGTGTTGTACAGATCCAAAATCAGATAAAGCATACAAGCAATAAACACATAACATAACTAGAAGATAAAATAAACAAGAGAAAAATAACACCAGATTTAACGTGGTTCACCCAGTGTGGGCTACATCCACCAAGAAATAACCAATATTATTATTCAGTGCTTTTCAAAGGAAATACAATGAAGATATTCTATCTTCCAACACCTCACAGGATGTACAATTTTTCTCCTCTCAGCTACTCTTTCTTTCTCACCAAGGAAACTCACATGCAACAATTACAATTCACCACCTTCTAAACCTAATTCTCATGCCTTTATACATATATAAACTTAGGACACCTCAGCTATGCTTTTACAATCTTTAAATCATCTTTAAATAAAAAGATATATTTAAGTCTGCGAGTTAAAACAAAAACAAACCCGCACATGTAAGCTGATACAGGTTACCCCAACTAATATTGGTTCTACTTGCAGACCGCTCGATACTACGTCCCGGTGACCCGCATCGGTTCATCAAGTGACGCGTTAGTTCATGTAATCCTGCAAGTTTAAAAATCATGCTAATTTGAAGCTATTAAGCTCCACAACTCAACACTTTAACTCTAACTCACCTCTCTGCAAGGATCTCTACACACACTACTTTACACTTCGGTTTGTAAACCCTCCACATCACTTCTAAGCTATATGTCACTCTTCACGCCACTTAGTAGAATTTTTATTTCTTTAAAAGAAAGGTATCCAAATGACTACCCTAACCCCTTTATTTATACTTTTTCATGACCCTTCAATAGTCCAATTTGTACTCTGGCCCATGCTTTTAAGTTACTTTTTCCATAAATCCTTTTTCCTCTTTGACAACTTTCGCGACTTCAACTTGCACATTGCAGTGCGTAACCTTCTAGTGTTCTATTACTATTTATCTACCTCATACCTCCTTCACTCATCTCCCTATGCCAAAGTACAAAACCTTTGTGCCATATCCCAAGTAGTTTCCCATATCACTAGTTACCTCCGTACGTTACAACCGCGCGATCAATTTTCCCCGCATGGACTTCAATCATCTCAACCTTCCTCAAAACACCTTATGCCTGCACTCATCCACTTCCACTCTAATGTTATGAAAAATTCCTTTAACAAATCCAACCTATAATAGAGGGTGCCAACCATTTTTATCTTTGCACTTCAATCCACCCCACACTAAGGGTATGCGTGGTCCTCTACGCATGAAATCACTAGATAGTAATTAACTAGCGTGCATTGTCACACAAAACACATAACTAAATTGACAAATCATAGCAATGATGAAAGGAAATGCATATAATGGAATGTATTAAAGGAAATATAATCTAAATGGAAATACTACCTTATTACAAACACCAAGAAGACTTATTTATAGTAGGGCCTTGATACTCCCATTAAAGTAACTCAGGAATCGTGTCACATCCAACACCAGTAAATGGAAAGTGCTTGAATCAAGTATGTAAGTCACAACATACGGTCCCAACCAATGCACTTTGAGCTTTCTAGGGTGGCACAAAAATTTCAAATCATATAAAAGAACCATCTATCCAACTTCAACATGCTTATTTTTAATATGTCTATCATGTCATGCCTTATGCTTGGCCTTCTCTATCTTCTAACTCCACCTAATAATGGTGTGCCTTTCATCCAACTACATCATTTTATCAATATTCTCTTCAAGTGCTTTCTCATCATCCAAACCCTCCTACATGTGCAATATGCAAGGAAAAAAACATGAATTCCACCGGGTAAAATAGCCTCTGTGCCAAACACCAACTAAAATGGTGTGGCCTTATTCAACCTCTTGTAGGTTTTCCTATATGCCCAAAATATAGTAGAGAATTTTCATCCCAATCCTTCCTTCCAACATCACAGATCTTAGTCAATGTATCTCCCAATATCTTATTTGAAATCCTTAGTGGTGTCATTGGCATTAGTGGGTGATAGGGTGTTGTTTTATGGTATGCCACCATAAATTATTCCAATAGTATCCTGATGGTCTCATTAAGAAAATGAGTGCCCCTATCACTTTTCAAACTCAATGGACATCCATACCTGCTAATTATGTTCTCCCATATAAACCTTGTTGTTGTAGCTTTATGTAAATCCTTTGTAGGCATTTCTTCTACCCACCTTGTAAGATAATTTATACAAGTTATAATATAGTGTGATCAAATCCTACACACATGAGTGGGGAAATAGGACCCACAAAGTCAATTTCCCATTTCTTAAAAGGTTATGCACTAGAAATAGGCCTTAAAGGCATTTCATCTCTATTCCTAGGCTTTCCAAGGTGTTGAAAATGGTCATAGGCCTTACAATATTCAATACAATCCTTATAAATTGTTTCCCACCAAAGGCCTGACCAATAAAATCTTGTGTGCGGTAGCATTTCCTACATAATGTCCACCTGCAATCCCACCATGAGCTTCCTCCATAATGGTAGTACACTTATGCTCATGCTCAGTACACACCAACACAAAACCTCATCCCACCTAACTTGTATAAATATCCACTAATTAACATGTAAGGCATGACATATATAACAATTTTTCTTCTCCAAATCCTTCATTCCTTCAGGTGCCACACATGTACGCAAAAATACAACAATATCCTCTAATTTAGAGGGGATATGTGGTTCTATCTGAAAACTTGTGCATCTGCATTGTGTCCTCAATGCTTTGCACATCCTCACCGATTAATCCTTGATAAATGATTTGGTCCTGAGTTACTTTTTCTGGTTTCACCACAACTATAAAGTCAAATTCCTAGAAACAATAGAATCCAATGGCATATGTGCCCCTCTAAAAATGGGCTTGTTCACCAAATACTTAAGTGTCATGTGATTTGTATAAAAATAAAAGGAGTTACCAACAAGTATTGTCAAAACTTATGTAGTGTAAATCATGGACAATGCTTCACGCTCTATAGTTGTATAATTTCTATTCAGTTGGGGTCAATTTCTTGCTTGCAAAAAAAATAGGATGATCAACAATACCTTCCCAGTGGGCTAATACTACACCAATGGCCATGCTAGAGGTGTCCACATGTACATGGAATGGTTTGGTCTAAGAAGGAAAGTGCATAATAGGTGCAAAGTAAGCCTTTCCTTCAATGTCTCAAATGTGCGTTGTTGTGCTTCACCCCAATGGAACTTTCCTTTACTCTTCAATAATTCCTCCAAGGGCACGGCTATCCTAGCATAACCTTTGATAAACTTCCTGTAATAACCTGTGTGCCCCAATAATCCATGCACCTCACTCTCTCTGGTTAGTAGGTTCCTCTAAGCCAAAATAACAACAACCTTAGTAGGATCTACCAACAAGCCTTCTTTACAGATAATATGTCCCAAAAGAGTCCCAAAGGGTGTAGCAAAATGCACTTCTTAATGTTTAGAGATGCTCAACTGTCAAAGACCTCTCTCAAACATAAGTCTTAAATTGTCACAATGATCTTTCACTAGCCCATAAATAGTCCAATCATCCAAGTAAACTGCAAAAACTTATGAATGAAGTCTTGAATGCTTGCACAACAATGCATGAAAATACTGCAGGTGCATTCTTCAATCCAAAAGGCATAATTGTGTATGCAAAAACTTCCCCACTTAATGGTGAAAGTTGTCTTTTCTTGATCCTCTTTAGCAATCCACACCTGATGATATCCAAAAAATCCATCAGTGAAGGAGTAGATCTTACGCCTGCACACCTTCCAGAATCTCCTCTGTAAATGGTGTGGGAAAGGGATCTATTACACATGCAACATTCAACTCCCTATAATCCACACAGATCCTTATCCTCCATATTTATTTATGCTTATCACCATAGGGCTAACCCACTTTGACTCCTCAATGGGCTCAATGATCCCATATTTCAACATCTTATCAATCTCTTCCTTTACCTTGACACGTAGATTAGGATTCATCCTATAAGGCCTCTTCCTAACCGGCACACACCTTCCTTTAACTTGATCCTCATCTCACCCAAAGAGTGATGTACCCCTTTCAACTCATGATATCCTCTAGGAAATAAGTCCTGGAAGTCACACAACAACTCAATTATCTTTGCAACCTCTGAGTCAGACTAATAATCACCAATGATGGCCTCCTTAGGTTCTACATCTATCCCAATGTTGACCTTCTTCATTTTCATAGGCTCATGATACGCATGTGCCTTCTCATCTACATTATCTAAGACCTCACATACCCATAGTATGATCAACATCTAGATTCTCCACTTCTTCATCATCAATCATGTAGACCATTTTACCTTTTTCCTTTTCTAGGTAGGCACACCCAAGTTGTATACTTCATATGTCTCTTCTTCTTCAAAACGTGCCTCCAGATCTGACTCACCTAGTAATTCCTGAATAAGTTCTCAACCTTTGTACTATCTCCCATAGTCAAGCACTTCATAACTTGTAAATGCCTCATTCACTAGAGGTTTAGTAGAAAAATAGTCAAAGGTCTGAATCATACATGCAGTCAGTTCTTGCCAATTCCCTGTTTCTCTATTCAACTCCGCATAAACATACCATGCACATGCGCACAACCTCACAAAGTGAAGTAGAAATTGTGCACCCATAAGTGAAGGTGGTAAGGCCTCCTACCCCTCTGTCCAAAGTCTCTCACACTTTTGAACGTGATGTGAAGTAGAATCCTTCCCATGAAATTCACATGTCTTGGTAGGTGCATTGTTCTAAAAAATCTAGTAGAGAAGGTGATTCTCACTTCTCACCACTCTAAAATACTATCTCTGTGTGTGTCCACCATCATTGTGTTGTTTCCCACACAAGGTATATACTAGCATATTCCTTCTTTCCACTTGATCTATCCACTGGGCTTCCATAGCATATAAAATACATCAGATTTCCTTCACCAATGTACCTTAGTACTTTACTTACCCAACCTAACACAACATGGCATTTACTTACACATAACTACACTCTTCATCTCATGCCCAACCATTTCATAAGTCCCATGCACCCATTTGTCACAAGCAACACTTGGTTGTATCACTCATAGACTGTGCATCATCCCATTAAATAACTCCTTCCTTTGATGGCTCAAGCACTTCAGATCTCTAATGGTGCGCACATAAATTTTATTCAAATCCTCTTCACTCAAAGGTTCTACATAAGGTGCAGATTTTCCATCCTATCAAAGGGATGATCATGCACTCTTCTTTTTCTCAAAACTGATATAACCTTTATTAAAGTGCACAATCAACATTATTCATAACACCAAGGGCACCCAAGTAAAGCTGGAAAATATTTACTTTTGCAAGTGCCAAGACCTCAAAGTCCCCAGTAAACTTGGCCCCTTATATAGTAATAGTGGCATCCTTCAAGACTCCAATGGGCATGGCTTTAGTTATGTTTCATATACAAACACATTTGAAGATGGCTGTAATGGTGGCCTCCCATCTAATTCCATGCATCCAAGGTGAGTACATTCACTTCTGCACCTGTATCAATCAAAATGTTACTCAAAAACCATCCATCAACAACTACATTCAAGTGATCTCTTTTCATAATCAAGACTATGAGGAGGTAAGTTTGCATGTAAAATTTGTCTCTCGCACTCAACTCTAACGTGCAAATATCTTCCCCTTAACCATTCCCCTAATAAAGGAATGATGTTTTCTTGGCGCAACATCTTACAAACCTCCTTCAAGTCATCAACATATTTCTGAGGAAGCTCAATTGTTTTTTCTTGCTCTCTAGCTTTTTCGCACGACTTCTCTTCAAGCATTGTATCTCACCCTAAAATTTCTAATAACCTCCATAGTTTCTTGATAAAATTCCTTCTGATGGGTAGGATCTGGATACTTTACATGTAATACTTCTTATTTTGTAATAACAAGGCTTCTACTTTGGAGTTTCACGCGCGCATGCAGCCTCGGTGCGTGTAGTAATCATCATAGGTATTATCTCAGGGTCGGGCTAACTTTGACATCCACTGATCTTCCACATGTTGTACTCTAACCATTCCCACGCCCTTATCCTTGCTTTGTGCTTCTTTCTCATGTGCTCATACAAATCCAGGGCATTCTTCATAATTGTGATTCTTTCCACACCAGAGCAAATAATATTCGAGGGCATTCATGTTTATAATGATCAGGGATCCACATGTATAACATGTTCCATGGGGAATTCACCTCTTCCACCACCACACCTCAACCTCTAAATCCTCCATGGTAACCTCTACCTCTACCTCTACCACCTCCATCAGAGTGTCCTTCATTGTGATTATGATTATGATGCTCACCTTGTTCCTTAGAATTGTTTGCAACACTGGTCTGATGTACACCAGTTTCAATGGAATCATGAATTTGATCAATCAATCTACAATTATCTGTATCATGAGTGGTAGACTTACAAATCTTACAATAACATAAGACATGTTCTTCCTTATCACGCATGCTAACAAGGGGCACCTACTTGAATCATGATCCAAATGATAGATCTCACAATCCAAAACATGGCACACCATTTATGAGGGAAACTATCCTTAGTATGTCCTTCTACTTCACAATTTGTGCACCAAATACCATTATATGTTCTCATGAGCTGAATTAGCTGACAAATTTTTCCAACTATTTTTCCATAGATGCAATCTGAGCTTCCAAAAATGGGCTAACTCCAATGTCTATGCTCCCAACTACCTCAACATTAGAGCTGCCTCAAGTGCCTCACACGGATCTATAAAATTCTTGTGAGAGCACCCTTCTAAAAGGTGTGATCAAACCTCCAACAAACCATTGAGCATGCTTGACTAGGGTGAATATCATAAGACAACTTTGATAAAAAAAGTTTTAAATCATGCATCATACTCCCTAACACTCTCAGTCATGCCTTGTTTGATGTCCTTCAATGCATTGATGCTCTTCTTTCAAACTCAGGTATATGGAACTCTACTAAGAAATCATCACATAACACGTATAGTCTACACAAGTCTGTTTGATCATACTTCTATATACCAACTATGTGCACGCCCTTACAAAGTAGTAACAAACTAACTTACCTTACTCATGAGTTGTAATCCCTTAGCATGCCATAGTATCTCACACATATGCATGTACTCAACTACATCTTCAATTCCTCTATATTTTAGTAGAAAGGGACATCTCAAAATAAACTTGTTGGGGTTGGTGTGGACTGTGCCCACCAGATCAAAAACCTATTACCTCATGTGTTCCCTCCACCTCCCATGAACCACCGATCCACTAGATCCCAAACCACCTATCCTCTCCCGATCCCTCCCCTATTTGCAATCACATAGGATGTGTACTACCTTTGTCCCCAACAGTTGTACTAAATTGAACTCCCATGGTCTATGAAGTTTGTACTACTTCTAGCATGATGTAATACCAACGTTACTGTGCCCATGTTCTATCTGATGATGCGTGCAAAAAATATACCTCCAACCGGACCTCCAAATAAGAAGATGATGTCATGCCACCATAGATAGATGAATGTGTTATATCTGATTAACTCCTAAACTTAATGGAAAATTAAATCTATCTATCACTACTCTACCACCACACTAGCTTGTTTATCAATGATTGTCGTAAAACTGGAAAACCAAGCGCAAGGGCTAGGTCACTAGGAGGGATCAAATGTGCACCCACAGTCCTTGTAGTTTCTTCTCGACGGTGTGCACTCTCATCTAAAGTCAAAGAGGGTTCTCTACCATGCTTACCCAAATGGGGAGTACCAGATGCTCTGGATCCACATCTTCTATGTGAGCTCCAAATCCTTCATGAGCCATCTCTCTCCATGAACACCATTCATTCCACAACATCACGTTGCTTCACCAAGTCCCTCTCACGCACTCATTAAACTTAAGCCACCTTTCTTCTCTTTGTCTCTCTACCCCAGTCCACCATCTTTCACCACACCTACTCCTTCCCCCACATGTGGTGGGGTTTAGCTAGCCATAGGACATTCTTCCAAATCCAAGTCACAATCAAGATCTTAATCACTAAAGGATAGCATGCAAATAAGATCCTCTGGGTTCATGCAAGAACTAAACTCAACAACCTCTGGACAAAAATAAGTAGAAATTACATACTCCAAATGTATAACTATGTAAAACACCACTCCACTAATGATCTACAAGCATGTGTCCAAGTCAGATCAACATCATGTAAAGTCTAGAAATCTTCTTGTGTCCAAACAAGTGCTCTATACCTCCAATTTCTCTTTGATGCATATGTTACCAACCACTCGTATACAACTCTATAGGGAAATAGGAAAAATAATGTCTCATAGAGCTCATGATACAATTATTTCAACCCACACACGTGCATCAAATTCAGGTCCAGTGTTAAATTTGTGAGAAAAATCTTCCTCTAAATTATCTACCCAATCCTCAATATTGGCCAAAGTCAATCTAATACGTCTTCATCATGCAACATCCTTGCAAATATCTTGAAAAGAGGTCCTAAAATGGAACCAAAATGTAGTCTTTTATTTTACCAAACAGCCCAAGGTGCGCTATTGGCACATCACTCAACCAAAACTGAGTGCTCACCCAAGCATGCAAGGGTACTAGGTCCCTCTTTTATGGAAACTTTGTCAAGGAGTTAGCATGATAAACACATATATAAACCAGATCCATAACATCCATTCAAAAGTAAAGCATAAACAAATATAGATCATAACCATATGCAAGAATGGACTAAACAAGAACCAAGATCAGATTTACCATACAAGATCCAAAATCAAATATATCGGTATAACAATATCCAACCACAAAGATCCGTTGTATTAAAAACCAACACATAAGCCAAGTTTTAGGGGTCCAACAATGGAAGTTTCCTTTTTTTTTTTAGGGGTCGAGATCAAGTGGCAATGATCGATAATAGTGGCTACAATTAAGAACATTGTGATTCTTATAGGATGAAATGTGAAATTTTTCCAATATGTGTTCTATTGTTCAGTTTGGTGAGTTGTGTTTCTTATGTTATTCCTTGCAGTGAGATATTGATGAGGGCTAAAAATAGTACTTGGCACATCATGATGTGGTTTGTGGTAAACCACTTGAAAACCACCAGTATCGGTTTGTGGTCAATCATTGTAAAACCATCCATCGGGTTTGTGATTTTCTTGTAAAAATCACCTAATCATGAAAGTAGGTGCAAGTACAAAGTTAGGTTTTCCCGTGTTCACACTAAGGGGAATGTTACAAATTTTCATATGTATTTGTTTAGTGCATACATATAATATTGTTGTATCGGTTAGTAACAAACTACATAATATTGGTTTGATTCATTTTAGGATGGTTGAGTTTGCTACCAACCTCCTTCGTGTAATAGGATCTTGACATCACCATCCACCATCCAGGGTTTTTTTTTCCCATCTTAAATTTTTTCAAATTTTGTTGTGACTAGCTCCTGCTTGATGGCGGATCCGAATAGGCCATCCCCTACCCCCTCCCGACTCTGCTGATGTCTCTCTATCGACTCATGGAAGGACATTGTTGTTGGCTCTTCGAAATCTTTGATCCTTGGAAAAGTACACCCTCATTGCATTGATGGTAATTTTTCCTTACAAATCCCTTCCTCGATCACTTTGAAGCTATGCATGCCTCTGAGAGTTATTGTTGATCGATAAACTTATGGGACCCAGACTGCCCTTAGAAGAGATTCGTAGATGGGTATTGGGCTCCTTGTTCCATATTGCCCTTTCTAATGGTTTCATGCTATTTACTTTTTCCCATAAAGAATATTTTTCTTGTGCTTTTTTGGGTGGACCCTGGTTCTTTGGGCGAGAGGCTTTTACCTCTGTTGTTGGATACCCATATTCAATGCTAAGACTAAAACCATGTCCCAGGCTCCATCTGGGTTCATCTTCCCGAGAGCGCCCCATGGAGTTTTAGCATCTCTGTTGTAGTTGAAGGAATTTCCCTCTCCATTAGTTCTCTAATAGCACTAGATCAAGCTACCAAGGCGGGTTCTAGATTTATTCATGCCATATTCTGTGTCAATGTTGACATTAGTTCACCTCTATCGTCATCCTCATTGACCTCCACTATGAGCTGGGAACTTGGGTTCAACCCATTGAATATGAATATATCCCTCAAGCTTGCTCCACCTGCAAAAGCATTGGACATCGTGCTCAGGATTTCCTATCAAAGCTAGCTCCAAAGACTAAAGAGCAGGTCCACTCCCGAAGAACAAAGGTAAGTTCATCCCCAAAGTTTCAAATGTTGTTAGCACTTCAAATCCCTTTGATGTCCTTTCGAGGAGAGATTCTCTCATCTATCTTCCTGCCTCTACTTCCTCCTCTCCTCTTGTGGTTCCCCTGTTGCCTTCTAGTGTCTCTATTCCTCCCTTGTCCCCGTGAGACGTTCTTCCTCTCCCTCCTCTTCTCTGCCTTCTCCTTCTGATTTGATTCTCTATGTCATCCTCCCCTTTGTACTTTCCTCTCACCTTCCCTCTCTTTGGTTCCTCTCCATTGTCTCCTCTCCTCCTTCACCTTCTCTTTGTGATTTTTTCAAACCAATACATCGTCGTGTTCCCCTTTCTCCATTTTTTTCCCATGTTGTTCTTGTTGCTTGCTTTTACTTTCTCCCCCTCTTCGTGAAAATTCCATCATCTCTCATTCAAATTCACTTTTATCATATGGCAATCCTCCTAAGAATACTAGAAACAACACTAAGTTCAAACTTGATGTGGGCTCTAAGAAAGCCAAAGGGAGACACAAATCAAGCAAAAATCTTCAAGAGGAAGCATTTCTCAATATAGCTCAAGGAACATAGGGATTGCTTTCCATCCCAAGTGGAGGTAAGCCAAAATCAAAGAAATGAAGATTTTCTCTTGGAATGTTCGGGGATTAAATGCACCCCGAAAAAAAAAAAATCCTCAAGGATTTTAGACTCAAACATTGTCCTAATATCTTGATGTTGCAAGAAACCAAACTAAAAGAGGAGGATATGCTTCATAAATTTTGGCCTAATGCCTCTGTGGTTTCACAAGAGTCTGCTAGTAATTCTGGTGGTTTGTGCACTTTTGGAACCTGAAGGTTCTCTTTGGGAATGTATCATTAAAACCCCCATTTTCTGGGTATGTTTTTCTAAGAGATTGGTTCTAATTTGGGTTGGATTGTTGTAAATATTTATGCTCCTAACCTTGAAAATCAGAGAGAAAAAATCTAGAAGGATTTGTTGGATTTTTGTTCTTCTTGCAAACACCTATCGTGGCTTATTGCTTTGGAGATTTTAATACTCCATTGTATTTATCTAAGAAGCAAGGTGGAACTAGTGTCAACACTAATAGCTCAGAAGCCCTAGCTGACTTTATCAGATTGGGTGAATTTTTGACATTGATCTTCATGGAGCTTCCTTCACCTGGTCTAACAAAAGACTTGGGATCAACCATATCCAAATCAAATTAGATAGATTCCTTGTCTCTATGGATTGGATCACTCACTATAATGATTTCTACCTGCATGCTCTACCTAAGATTGCCTCTGATCACTGCCCCTTGCTACTCATGGCTTCAAGAATCTTAGTGCTCGAAACATCCCCCTTTCATTTTGAGCTTGTTTGGCTACAAAATCATAATTTAGAAAATATTATCAAGGACTAGTGGATGACTGATATTCAGGGCTTGACTATGTACAGTTTTCTAAGAAGCTTAGTTTTGTCAAGAATAAGCTCAAGAATTGGAAAATTTAGGTTTTTGGGGATATCCACAAAAGGAAGGATTTTCTCACTCTAAAACTTGCTTCTATCTCGGAGGAGATCGACTCGAAAGGAAGATCCCCTCAACTCCATTAGTAGGAACTTTCCCTTCTCAGTGATTATCACAATACTCTTGTTGAGGAAGAAATCTATTGGCATCAAAGATCCAGAGCTATATGGCTACAAAGAGGGAGATCGAAATACAAAATTCTTCCATATGACTGCTACAAAACACAAGAGCAGGGATAAAATCAAAGAGTTGGTCACTACGGAGGGCTCTTATCTTAATAAAGATGATGAGATTGTTGTTGAATTAATCAACTATTATGCTAGTCTCCTTCATGAGGGCCCTCCCCCAAGTGAAGCGGATTGTCAGGAAATGCTACAACATATACCCAATTTGATCACCGATGATATGAATGCCAAACTCACTCACCCTTCTCGGTGGAAGAAATCAGGAAAGTTGTTTTGACATGAAAAGTGATAAATCATCCTGCCCTGATGGTTTCCCTCTGCGTTTTTCAAACTTATTGGCATATTGTGGAACCTGATCTACATGCTTATTATTTTGGAGTTTCAACAAAAATGATCTTTTGTTAAAGGAGTGGAATAATACCTTTGTTTCCCTAGTGCCTAAGTCTATGGGATCTAAATTGATTTCTAACTATAGGCCCATTAGTCTTTGTAACACCTCCTACAAGATCATAACCAAAATGCTAGCATCCAGGCTTAAACCTTTTATGACTAGCTTAATTTCAGAACAACAAAATGGGTTCATTGGGGGTAGATTGATCCAAGGTGGCATCATTAATGTTCATGAAGTGATGCACTCTACTTCCCTCAAAAAATCGGCTAGTATGATTATCAAACTTGATATGCAAAATGCATTTGATAGAGTTAGTTGGCCCTTCTTACTTCGGGTCTTGGAGAAATTTGGTTTTGGGGAGAAATGGAGATCTTGGATTTACAATTGTATTTCAACTCCCAAATTCTCCATTCTCATAAATGGTATCCCACAAGGTTATTTTCCCTCAAGTCGTGGAATCAGGCAAGGGGATCCCCTCTCACCCTTCTTATTTATACTCATGGTTGATACTCTTAGCAAAGCTTTGGAATATTCTAAAAGAGTTGGCAACATTAAGGGCATTACTACTACCTCTAGGGCTCCTACAGACTTCCCACAGTCAATTCGCTGATGACACTTTGTTGCTTGGTATAGATTCAGTTCTAGAAGCTAAAGTTTTGAAACATATTTTAGATTGCTATCAATCAGCTTCTAGTTAGAAGATTAATTTTAATAAGAGTAGTATTGTTTTTATTAATACCCCTACCAAAAAAATTCCTTTCGGTCGTGTAGAGGGTAAAGATTGCCGACATCTTTGGCTTGAGCTACATTATTATGGATCTCCCCTCTTCTTACTTGGGTCTTCCACTTTTTTGGGAAGACAACTCAAGAGTCTTTGGAATCCGGTTATTGGCCTGATTCAAAAATAAAATTATTGGGTGGAATGGTTTCCCTCCTCAATCAAGCGAAAGCTACAATCGGCCCAGTTAAGGCCACTTTGCAGAATCTATCGATTTACTTTATGTCTTTACTGAAAATGCTCTACCTCTATGGCTTCTACTATTGAAAAAATCCAAAACAATCCTTCGGGCCTCTTTACTGTTTCTAGCTCCTTTTACTCATTAAGGTTGCTTATCTCTCCCTACCTCACCGCACGGAGGGCCTTACTCTATATCAAGTTTGGTTGCCTCAGGTTATCCCTAAAGTGGGCTTTTTCACTTGGCTTGCTTCTAGAGATGCCTTTCTCTCTAGAGAGAATCTCAAGCGGCGGGGTTATTCTCTACCTAGCAGGTGCGTTCTGTGTTTTGACGCTCTTGAATCTTTTGCCCACTTACTCTTTCATTGCGAATTTTTCTTTAATTGTATGGAGCCTCCTTCTTAACGTTTTTGGAGTGTCTTGGGTCTTTCCTAAGTCCATCTCGGAAGCTCTCAGTCAATGGGTTCCTCTCTTTCGACACCAAATTGTTAATCTTTCCTAGAAACTTCTTCTTCCTCACATGCTTATGGAACATCTGGAAAGAACATAACATGAGAATTTTTAAAGATCAACACACTACCCCCGTAGGTCTTCACCTTGGTGGAAGTCGATCTTCAAGAAAATATGAATTGCTATATTTGGAAACAGTATAAATGTAAAATTTCTCTCATCATGGACAAACAGTGGTTGTAGCAACTTTAAATATCCCTTCATCCTCCCAATTCAACAACTTTAAGGGCTATTACTACCTAGACCCCTCCTCCTTTAGGATGGCTTAAAGTCAACACCGATGGGGCTGTTAAAGGTAACCTAGGCATATCTAGTGGAGGTACCGCTATTAGAGATGAACTAGGTCAACCGATGGTTGCTTTTGCTTCCTATTTTGGTATGGGTTCTAATCACATAGCTGAAGCTTTGCCATTTTAAAGGGTTTAGAACTTGCTTCTACTTTTGGCAGGATCAACATAATTGTGGAAAGTGACTCCCTAAATCTGATTAATCTTCTTAATAATAAGGGTGTCACCAGTTGGACTATCGCAGTATCATTTCTGATATCAGGCTCCTCCAATCTCAATTCAGCAATGTCCAATATCAACATGTTTATAGGAAGGAAATAAAGTGGCCAATCTATTAGCTAATATTGGAGTCTCTCAGAGAAACAACAAACTTGGGTCGGGAATCTTCCAAAACTACTTTGCTAAAATCCTTTAATGATGATTATCCTAAAAGTGTTAATTTAAGCAAGTATTGTTTGATCACTACTTTTAATGATTATTTGGATTTTAGATTTACTTGGTTGTATCCTTCCTTTGTATTGGCGATGATCTCATTTATGATGATTTGAAGGTTTATTTTTTTGATTTTATATGTCGCATGTGGGAAGCCAAGATCTCAAATTTTGAGTTATTAATGGAGATTTTTAATCATAAATGGAAGTATCCCTTTTGCTAGTGGGCACATGGCAGAAGGGGTTCATGGCTTTTTATAAATGCCCATGTTTATTATTTTATTTCATATCATCTTTTTCTCGTTATTCGGCTCTACAAAAAATGGGGGTGCATTAGTTCAATTGGAGCACTGTGATTACGAAGATCTTAAGAAGGATGAAGTTTTCTAAAATTACTTGGGGAAACGGAGAATACGAAGTTCATCAAAAGGCTTTCAGGGCATTCTTTCATGGTGTCAAGTAGCATTTTATCATCTTGGAAGTAGGGGCCATGTGAAAGTGGGAAAAACTAAATTTGAAATCACTATGGAGAGTATTGTTGCTGCTATGGGGCTTCCTAACGATGGTGATATCTATTTTAAGAGGTCCTTAAAAGCGAAATGGCAGCCTTTCTGGCTAAGAGGAAAGAGAAGGTTAACATTTACAAGTCGGCATGAACAAACTTCATTAAAGGATCCTGGATCACGTTGCCAAGCAAGTTATACATTACTTTACACTGGAGGCAGATACAAGCTTGTTTTCGGTCCCCAACTCTTCATTCTAGCTCATTTCGCAATGGTGGTAAGGTGAACTTAGCCAATTTTCTGCACCAGTCTCTTGTTTTTCCATTCAAAAGGCTTGCATTGGTGAAGGTAATTTTCTTCATCAAGGTTTACTTTACCTGTTATTTAAGCATGTTGTTGATGCTCATGCTCTAACTATTTTCCCACTATCGCTAGTTTAGACCACCATCGTGCCTCTGCTCTACCTCCTCCCCTAATCCCACCCTTCATCGCCTTTGTTTGCCACAGATCCCCCGCCTTCCTCTCGATCTAGAAGTTTAAATCACAGTCACTACAGTGATGCCACTTCCTCTCCCCTTGCTCACTCACCATCCCCCACGCCTAGTTGTTTCTCCCTGGTGATGGCTCCCACTCCCACTCATGTCTCTCCCTCACTTGGTATCTGTGGGTGCTTGGGTTCTGCGAATGAAGGTCCAATTCCCGAGATTCTGCTCGGTCTTACTAATGCCTACCTAGAATCTTTGGTCCCTTCTGGGACTGGTGAAAAAATGGATTGCTCTAATGAAGTCAAGGAGTCTAGATTTGATGCTAAGAATGTTCTTTGTGGATGTTGAAGAGTAGTATGTTGAGGAGGAAGTTTCCAGGATATTACATAGGATGTTGTTGAGGATGCTTCCAACCCCGAGGTTGAGTTGGACCAACATGCTGATGATCTGACAATCGATTGAAGTTTTTGTCGATTTGAATCATGGAGTTTTTGGTAACATTAACAATGCTCTCAATGTCATTAAGAAATGGAAAGTATCTATTGATGAAACCTGGTCCATCTCCAAAATGGTTGCAAGGAACTATTAAGTGTTGTTGAAACTCTTCTGGAAAATCTACGGATTCTGTTGTGATGGAAGTTGTTAATGAACTTAAGAATATTATACCTATGTAGCCCGGGGTGTGGGCCTTTTTTTTACTTTTTGGATTATGGTTACTATTTTGACATTAGTCTAGCTTCTCTTATGTTTTATCATGTCTATCTGGTCGTTTGGGGCCTTTTGTAACAAGGATGTGGGTCCTAGCAAAACCCTCACTTTTTACCATAATCCAAAAAAATAGGATCTTGACATCTTATATATTTACAATTCGACATAATGTATAATTACTACTGTGCAAATATTATGATCCAACTTCACCCAAGATATCAACATCCCATGCGTATATATGGTTTTTTCTTCTCTATGCTCTATATAATGGGGGCCCAACAATAAAGTAACTTGTCCCCACCCTTGTCCACCCAAGATATCAACATCCCATGCGTATATATGGTTTTCCAAGCGCAAAGCCAAAATGCCAATGATGGCCTTGCACAAGGCGGGAATAGGGGTGGAGGAAACTGACAATAGTCTCATCCCTGCTTTGGCACCAATATGTTGTGTCAATCCATCTCCCATGTAAGTGGTCCACTAACGAGATACATCCATCCGAACCCGCACTCTCTAGAGTCGGTTTTCACATGAGTGACAAAAACTCGAGAATCCTATAAACATCCTCCCTAGTGATGGTCCACTCTCCTCAGACTCCATGCGGTTAGAAAGTGTTCTGCAGTGCATCCCAATAACTTAGTAGATCAACTAACAAGTAGTCGGGTGGTGCACTAATCGAGTCTAGGATATCCTCCATATCCCGCCTGTGTAATAAATCTCTCTCCTCCTGAGATAGTGAATCCAAGATGGGAGGAAGCCAATCACACTCTCTGGCTTGGCTCCATCTAATGTATGGACCTTACATTCATAAACATCAAGAAAAGAGCAAGTTAGAACCTTTTCTATTCATAATAAGCTCATCAAAAACATCACAAAAACATTCAAAACCAAAAATGTTCTTCACACTTGGTCAAGTTTAGCCTCTTCCTCGACAATTATGCAACCGCCCCTCTATGTAGAGAAATGATCATGTAATCCTTGTGGCGATTGTTGCGTACCCCCTCTCTCCGCAAAGGGGCGATTCTATCCGAAATAGACATGTCATACCCAAGACCCAAAAAGTCCAAAAAAGACAAAAATAGACCATTTTTGATGAAATAAATTACAAATACCCCTAGGTGTCCCCTTATGAACATTTTAACTACAAAATTACTAAAAATATCCCCCTAGGTTGAATTTTTCACATTATGGGGTTAAAATAAATAAATGTGAATAACTCACCAGTTCCTTACCCATTTGCTCCTCCAATTGGTTGGGTTGTCATCACGTCAGTGCTCTTCGATTTGACTATATTTGTGTGTGAAACTTTGTCTCAAATCACTGCACCCTCCGAATGGCCGTGATGTGAATAGGACGTTCGGTGTGATTGGGACACATGGGATCACCTCTCAAGCTATGGGACTTGCGCTCGAGGTAAACCTCGGAGAAGGCCGACTTCCTCTTCCTAAACTAAGTGTTGTCACTACTCCTAGTGTAACAACAATGATTATCTAATCCTATGCTAACATTTTCATGGGGTTTTAGGGAAAGAGATTGGAACAGCTCGAGGTAAACTAGAAGGCCGACTTCCTCTTCCTAAACTAAGTGTTGTACAGAAATGAAACTATACTAGGGATGGTGATGCACCAAATAAAGGGTGTTTCCAAACTCAGGAAGGGTTAATTTGAAGAGGGTGTGTGCACCACAAGTCAACTTCACCTACTGCAACTTAGAGAGGGTACAGGATACCACAAACTAAGAGACACACATTCCCTTTGTTAAACTTTATCAGACCGAGAAATATACCAGTTTCCCAGTGAAGAAGGATGAACTCAAGAAGGGTGAACAGACACCACAACTCAACTGCATGCAATACTCCACCACTCGATAAGCACAAAACTCCAAGAACCTGCAATAGAAACTTAAACTTGCACAGTGTACCTGCAAGTACGAGAAAGGCACAAAGAAGCATAAAAGGATGAAAGGACCGAGATTAGTCACAAAACACACACTTTTATTGCTTCAATAACATGCACAATGCATCATACATTTAGAAGAGGCAATAGTTGCCATTACAGTCTTGAAGAGGAGGCTTGAAAGTTCTCTCAACACACAAGAACAACTTGCAGAAGAGAGAGGATTCTTGAAAAGTATACACTTTCCTGAGATATCTAACTGTCCAACTTGTCTGAATTGTTGGAACCCTTTGAAATGAGCTTCCAACTTACATTTATAGAAGAATATGTGAGAAAGAAGAGGAAATGGTCATAATTACATTCCTAAATTGAAGGCCCATGATGTATTTATTACATAGTTGGATGAACCACTTCGAGAAGGTTCCATCATGGGTCATTAATTGCCTGATGACCTAGTCTTCTCAATTAATTAAAAGAATATTTAAATAATAATAATAAATATTATTATTAAAATATTTAAATAAAAATATTAATTTAATTAACATAATGTCGGGACCCCCCCGTTGACCCGTTTGACTTGAAGAGGAGGGGGTCCATGTGGATAGAGTCCACAAATCTCAACTCGGTGAGTTTCGAATCCTCTAACTCGGTGTTGCAATCAATTTTGAACCCCACACTAACTCTTTCCTCGCTTTGGCAATCGGATTCTTTTGCATTGAGTCCTTCGGTATTTTGGTAGTGCACTCTGCAATCTCGGCTCCAATCAACAATTATGCCACTATTGGGATCTTAGTATGGCATGGTAGGCCTGTGAGCTACACAATATACTCATTTTTCCGTAAAATAAAAAGATCCTTTATGTTACAATTTGCAACACATAAAATAAGCCCTTGAAAAATATATTGAGCAATAAATTGGGCAACTAAGAGGACCTTGGAAAAATGTACAGTAACAACCATATGAATTCTTCCTTAGTCGTGATCAAAGCTAATAGAAATAAGCTAGCTAAAATTAGCTAGAAACTACGTGATAATCGTCCCATTTTTAAAAACAAGTTTCTCTCCGAACTCGTAAAGAATACTTTTTATTGTCGATTGATGTATAAATATTGCCTATTACCCTTAGAGTTTCTCAAAAGACCATTTACAAGTAACAAGGATGTAGCAATGCAAAACGACCAACCGGTGTATTTTCGAGTGACCTTCACATTTAATTCATTTCTAGGAGAAAACATGTTGAGCAATATGAATTGTTTCATTCTCGCACCATAATAAACCTTCATCTCCGATTCAGGAAATTTTATGAAGCCTTGAATAGTGTGACTCCAATCCATCGTACATGGTAGTGAATATTTTTTCCAGCATTTCTACTATTTGATCCGAGTTCGAGAATAAGATAAGCATGCTTCGATACTCGAACATGATAACACACATGGATTGGACACCACCGAATGCTCTAACTTGGAAGCGCTCAAAAGAAAGGCCTCATCAGATTGCAGAATGCATGCCTCTCGCACTAGGTGAGGATTTGTCTCACGACCACATCAAGTTCATCTTGGGTGATCCTCGAGAGGATGAGGAAAGGTCATGGCAATTATTAAAGCCATTCAAAGGCGTCTCTTCTGAGCAAAGCGATTCTCTGATTGGAATCCTAACAAGGGTAGATCTGTATGAAATGGAGACACTTTCTTGATCAATCGATATGATCTATGGAACCAAATCCACATCCATGGGCGACATGCATCCTTTGATCTCCATGCACTCGCCACTCCACTCGGCATTTGACTTACCCTCCAGTGACTCGCACAAAGTCATTCTTTATTCACCGGTTTATATGGCGTTCGCTCGCCATCCCTCGGTCATCAACTTCCTCTCAAATGACTCCATGCTTGCGTGCTCGATCCTATTTACACATCCCGAGCGGAACATCATGGTTTTTCCATCCCAAATTTCCACTCGCTTGGCGTTTTTTCCGATCTTCCCTACGCGGAGTGAATTAAACTTGGAATGCCATTACCAATAAACACCTTGGCATACTAGCTCCAAATCCCCGCATAACGGCTCGGCCACATTAATCCATGGGCCAAATTTCATCTTCACCATCATGCATTGGCAAAAGATAGTAAAAGGTTTCCCAAAGGATTACATGAGCCACCATTCAAAAAATCCACTTGGAAATATAGTGAAATGTTTCCCATGCACGAAATTACTCGCTTGCCATGATCGTGCCTTCACTTGCAATTTGACCCGATTTCTCCAATTCACGAGAATCTTTTCAATGGCTCGACATCACGTCATTTCCTTGGTAATGCTCACCTTATTTCCCACGTCATATCGGGATTGGAGTGCGGGGTTTCATTATCATTTGGCCATCCTCTCGTTTTGGACAGATGGCCACCGATTTCCACTTTTCCATCTCGGCGTGAGGAGACATCATTTTCTCGGTCAAAACACTTCAGAGAGCTTGTAAGGTGTGATAATTCCATGTGAATCCTTTATGCTTCGCCACTTAGTGACTCATTGAAAGATGCTCATATAATTGTAAAGAAATTATGCGCCTCATGAATATTCTCGATATGAAATTTCTTCCACCTCTATGAGATTCTCTTCCATGAATTACATCGTAAAACCAAGTAAGGTCTCGATAGAGAATCTTTGTAATAAATTTCATCAGTCTCTCCATCGTCTCACTAACACTCTCACTTGCACTTTAATCGATTTTCATAAAAATATCTTGAAGGAAAATCTTGAATTTGAGGATGCATTTGATGTTGATCGACATAACAACATAGTTGGACAACTTACTTGTTGGAAGTGCTCAAAAGAACTCTTACTATACTGCATGCATCATCCTCTACGCTTTTTGACCTATGCACTGAATACTCGAAAGCCGAGGAAGGTCCGAACACCATTATAATTCATAAACTTTTTCAAGATGTCGGTTTGACTCAATTTTACATTGGTATTCTATGGTGCTTATACTATCTTCCTGGGTCGATAGAAGTCCTTCCATTATGTAATTACAAACCCGAGATTCAATGATGTTGAACCTCCCATATCTCGCATAATTTCATATGATCTCGGTCAAACAAGACAATTCTCCCAAGTGGTTGGTCGAGCACTCGCCTTAATGGATTAAACCTCGCATCATGTTGACTTTGACTCTCCCTAACTTGGCCTTCAAATCTTTTTGCATATTTCACGATCTCCACCGAGATCCTCAGATACATCCTCCTTTCATTCATCAATTTTCAACGAGCTATATTTTGCATTAATAAGACCATCGTCGAGAGCTCTTACAACCGAGAGTCTCTACTGAGATGATTTCCGAGATGACTATCAATTTGACACCGTGATTCTCTATCAACTCGACCCCGAACTCTTCACCGAGTTGAGATAAACCGGGTGCCTTTCGATGCTAGGTGATCTCTCATATGCATTTAAGAATTATTTTTAATTTTTGTATCTCGATAATAACCGAGATGGGTTCCCTGGGACTACTATTTCATTTTGAACGTGATAGGACCCCGCTTGTCCAATCTTTTCCATGTGTGCAAAATTGATAACATTTTTGCGACCTTTCGGGATGATTTCGCTAAGCATGATTCCAAAGAGCCTTAAGTCATCCATTGGGCATGGAGTCTATGTTGGAATCCTAAAGTAGTATGATTTTCTTTGACACATCCCGAAATCTCCTCGAGCATCTTCCGATATCCTCGACCTCCCGAATGCTAAGCATGAAGTATACTGAATCTGTTGAATGCTTGACATCCATGGAACACTGCAAAATTTTGAATGAAGTATATTTTGAACTATTATGGAAACCTTGAACCTTTCTTCTCCTTGACACCTTCCAATGATGAAACAATGTGCAGAACAACACAAAACACAAAACAAGGAAAGAAAAACAACAACACACAACAATGTGCATAAGCACTTGAGGAAAACACCTAATTTAATCAGACAAGGGGTGGAATGCTTCTCAAAAACAAGCTTTGAGATGTATCCCATTCACATGAATGGGCAGTTCTTCTCCATTGAGCCTAGATAGATGAAATGAATTTTCCTCTTTGCAACTTGTGATGATGTATGGCCCACTCCAGAGAGCGTCAAACTTGGCATGCCTGCCTGGTTTGGCCCTGTCTTCATCCCATTTGAGAACTAAATCTCCCTCTTGAAAACACTGTTGGACGCCTTCTTATCAAAATATTTCTTAACTTGAGCCTGATGTTGCTCCAAAGTTTTCATAGCCTTGTCTCGTACTTCCTCTAACTCCATGAGTTCAACAAACCTTATTGTCAGAGGATCACTCTCTATAACTTCAAGTTGATGAGCTAACTCCAAAGAAGGTAACTCCAATGAGAGTGGGAGTTTTGCCTCTCTTCCATATACAAGAACGAAAGGAGAATTTTCGATGGCCCTTTTAGGTGTGATCCGATCTACCCATAAGGCGGTCTTAAGCTGTGTATGCCAAGTCCTCTTGTTAGTCTCCATTGTGCGCTTAATAATCCTTATGAGGTTTTTGTTGCTAGACTCAGCCAATCCATTTCCTTGCGGATAGTAATTGGATGAAGTTTTGAGGTATACCCCATTTTTAACAGCCCATTCACTCAATTTCATACCAAGAAAAGCCAAACAAGATTGTCTGAAATGACTATAAATGCGGAAACACCAAACCTCGTCATTATACCTTCCAAAAAATCTAGAACTACCTTTTCATTGCTCTCTTTTAATGCTACCGCCTCTTTCCATCGAGTAAAATAGTTTGTTGTGGTAAGGACCCACTTATGTCCATCACTGGATGGAGGATTAATCATTCCGATGAAGTCCAACCCCATTGAACAAAGGGTTGATCCACTTGAATTGATGCAAAGGGAAGAGCTGCCAACTTCTGGCTTACTTGTGAAAAGGGCACATTCCTTACATTTCCTTACCCAAAGATGGGCATCCTTGAATAAATCCGCCAATAGTAGCCGGCTCGCATGATCTTGGTAGTTGTTGTTCATGCGGAATAATGTCCTCCAGATAGGCCATTATGAAATTCTTCTAGTATCTTACTTACCTGTTCCGGTCCTACGCACCGAAGGAGAACGCCATTCAAATATTTTCGAAAGAGAATGTATCTACCAAAACATATGGGATAGATTGAAGATGGAAAGTTTCATCTTTGGTTTTTATCCATGTTTGTTGGGTATGCTCCTGAGAAGATGAAATTCTTCATTTTGGATAACCAGTCAACTTGATCAACATCCTCATCAGTATTTAGGAGTGTCACGTCCTCATTACCTTTTGATTCCATGTCTGCAGCAAGTTGCTAACATAAACCCTTACCTCTGACAAGTTTAGTGACTTTGATGTGCACGTCATACTCCATTACCTTTGTGATCCATCCAAAGACACTTTTCGCTCATTTCTTTGTTCAACAAAAACTCCTTGACACCTGGATGAGACACCATCAGATGAATCTTGTTGTTGGACAACATGTGCTTGAATTTCTTCAAAGCTCGAATAACCACAAAGACTTGCTTTTCAATGAATGAGTATTTGAACTCATAGTCTTTGAGGGATTGACTGAAGAAAGCAATTGGTTGCTCCATCAGGTTGTTGTTTTGTTGGGTGAGGATCCTGAAATGCTCTCTTGACTTGCAAAAGCATAAAGGATAAAATATTTGTCAAACCTGGGGTTCACAAGCATGGGAGCTTGAGAAATGGCTGTTTTGATGGCTTCAAAGCTTTCTCATCCTTCCTTTGTCCATGAGAATGGCATGTTTTTCTTTAGCATGGTTGTCAATGGTTTAGCCAATGTCGCAAATTGAGGGATGAATCTCCGCACAAAATTTATGGTTCCTAAAACTCTGAGGCCCTTCTTGTGACTTGGGAGAGATAAGGACATAATCGAATGAATCCTGGCTGATCGATTGATAATCCTTCCACTGAAACAACATGCCCCAACAATTTTCCCTCGTGCACTGAAAATACATTTCTTGGGGTTAAGTGAAACCCCAAATTCCCTACACCTTTGGAAAACTTTCCTTAGATGCGTGATGTGATCTTCTACATGCTTAGAGTATACAATTATATCATCAAGGTAAACCAAAATAATATCATTGATTAGTCCCTTAAATTCCATGTCCATGGCTCTTTGAAAGTAGCCCCGGCATTGACAATCCGAATGGCATTTTATCAGTAGGCATACGTGCCCCACTTGGTAGTGAAAGCCGGTTTTGAATTGGTCGATTCTTGGACTAGGATTTGATTGTAACCTGAATATCCATCGAGCAAAGAAAATCTTTGAGCTCCTACCACCGTTTGAAGGATCTGCTCCATCGATGGAAGAGGATAATGGTCTTTTAATGATGCACGATTCAAATCCCTAAAATCTACACATAACCGGATCTCTCTGTTCTTCTTCCTCACGGGCACCAAATTGGCTACCCATGAGGAATGCTTGATGGGAAAAATTATACAGGCCTCGATGAGCTTGGTTAGCTCCTTTCTCATTAGTGGCTCAATTTTGGGATTAATTGGTCTCTGTTTTTGAACTGGCTTAGCATTAGGATCCAGTTTGATGGTATGTTGTGCTAGACTTGGATCAAAACCACGCAGATCTTTATAGCTCCATGCAAAGATGTCATGATACTCTTGACAAAGTTTGATGAAAGCTTCTTTCTCCTTAGAAGTACACACTTTTCCGATCTTAAGAAACTTTTCATTTGATACTTCGACTTCCTCAAAATATTCTTCTCCACCACCATGTTAGGGCTTTGTCTTGTGGCTTGGTCATCTGAATTGAAAATGGATTCCAAAGTGACTAAACCTTTTGGTAACTTGTTGCTTTTCAATTGGATAATTTTCTCACCATATGACTCCTGCAACTTATCTTGATTCTTTGTAGCAAACTCCGCCTCTTCTTGTAGGAAGAGGACAATTTGTTTGTCACTATCAAACACTTGCCAACTACTCACATTATCAGGGACTACCGGTCGAACCACCATTTTAACAAATTTCTTCCCTTCTTTCATGATATCAATCGGTATGTTGTATTGTGAACCAATTGTAGCAAGCCTATCTACATCTTGATTTTGATTTCTAGGATCGCATGGATTCCAAAAGCTTTGAAATCTTCAATCAAGTCCTAGACTCGATTCTTGTATGATCTTAAAAGATCATTTTTGGATGCACTACGTGCCAAACTTGATGAACAACTAACTCACTATCTCCAAAAATAGTCGTGGCCTTGATTCCCTTCCTTTGGGCTAGCTCAATTCCTCGCACAAGAGCCTCGTATTCAGCAACATTATTAGTGCAACCGAACCGCAACCGAAAGATGAGAAGTACTTATCTCCTCTCGAGAAATTAACATAACACCAAAGACCGGATCCATTCTTACTTCTTGAGCCATCAAAGAACAATTTCCACATCCTTTAGAATCACTTGGTGTTTTGACAAGTTGTGGTATGATCATATCTTCTTCATGGATACAAGAAGTACCTAATCCTATTTCTTCCAAGACCAAAGAAACCAGCTTCTTCTTCTTCAATAATACATCAGCGTAGGGATCGTATTGATGATCTCTACTTACTTCATCCAAAGAAAGTATCGTGGAACTTCTTCAACAAGGGTGGTTGGTTCATGATCAGCATCTTCCTCTTCTGGATCACCGATGGTGTAATTTCCATTTATGGGACTAGCAAAGTGTAGGGTTCTACATGATTATGGCATATTGGTTCGCCCTTATAGTTACTTTGGTTCCGTATCGAGTCCTAGAATCATATGTGACCAATCGGCCGATAGGTAACCGCCCATCTTGGCAAAGTGAAATCCCGTGATAGGCAGATGGCAAAGAGGGAGGGAGATCAATGACCGATATGTCTTGGGTGAATGAAAACTTGGGCATGCATGAATGGTAAGTTGAAGTCCTTTGATAACCCCAATAGTCTTAAATAGGGCCTTATGCCATCCAAATTGAACAACCCCTCTCAGAATGGTCGCATATTGTATGCCTAGTACATCTCGTAATTTGTTTCAAGCATGACAGAGCTACGGCACCAGAATCGATCATGCAATTATGTACTGTGGTCGCCAATGATCGGGAAATGTAGAATGGTGGTGGTTTGTTTTCCGTAGGAATGATTTTCCCTTCCGGTTAACACAAATTTGTAGCATTTGTCACTCCATGGCTTGGTGATCCGCTGGTTGTACTAAAACTGTTCAGAGCTTCTCGCAACAGGTTTCTTTGGGAAGGGATCGAGAGTGCGTCCCACATGGTAATGCTCAGATTGGTTTTCTTCATTTGTTCTACTATGCTGAAGGGAATTGCTCCAACTTTGATGACACTTTTTTGGGCATTGGGGTCCTCCTTTGGAAAATGTTTGTTGGGTACCATGATGCTTGGAGAAACATCTTTCCTATGGCGTGGCTAGACAACTGTTTCTGATTTCTTTCCCGCATTTTTATCAACTGCCATTTGAAACCCAGGTTGAGAAGTGGATGCTAGATCAGCTTCGAGAGGTTGAGGCTCCATTGCTCTCTTTTTGGAACGAGTGTTTGCTGCCACTAATGAGGAATCTATATTCAACCCACAAAAATCTTCTACTTTCCAGTTTAGCAAAGTGATTCTTCAGTGCCATGTGGTTGATCTGCTGCTTCTTGTGTAGATGAATTTTTGTTAACTCGAGGGGCGAGATATACTTTTAACCATAAGGTCTCTCGCTAAAACCTGGGGATGGAACCCCATTGGGACAAAGATTTTGATTGTGAGGTTGAGAGCAAGGATAACACCATTCATAGTCTTGAACTAGATTATTTTGAGCAGTACTATATAGCTCTAGATGAGCTAGTTTTACAAGAGGGTTCTAAAGTTCAAGGGCCTCGACATTTGCAACTTGACTTGTAGTTTGATTTCGAGGCTGATTGTTCCTTGAAAAGGAGAACGGTTAGCTTGATACCTGGCTGATTTTGTGGCTGATACGGACGATTGTATTGAAACTGTTGCCTTTTGAGTGCAACGAGCTCATTTCCAAAATTTTGTAGTAGTGACTTGACTTCAAATAGGTCATTTGAAGAGGTAGGGGAAGATTGAGATGGTTTCTTGGAGTCTACTGGAATAGGAGCAATGATAGGCTGATGATTCGTAAGATCTGGAGAAAAGGGCATTGGTGGTCATGGAGCTATCTTTCCAGCCTGAATCAAAGAATTCTCTGCACTTATAAAGCAACTTCGTAAGCATCAGGAAGTGTAGTCCCTCCCATGGACTAGATCATAACTGCTACATCACTATTCAAGGCTCATAAATAGTACAAGAATGCATTATGTGTAGAAGGCTTTACGAGCACCGGAATCCTATTCCAAGTCCTGTGGAATCGGAAGTTGAAATCACTCATGTATTCTTGGGAAACTCTCTTTATGGTAGTGAGTTGTTCCAAAAGTGATAGGTGATCACTTTTGTCTTCAAATCTTTACATAGCTTTTCACCCAACTCATCCCAAGTGGTTATAGTGCCAACACCTAACCCATGAAACCATCAAGTGCTTTTCCATTGAAAGAGGTAGCAAGAAGTCTAACTGCAACGTTGTCTTCGGTGATATTATGTTAATGCCAGATGCTTATGGCTACATCAAAGATATGCTCCACTCGAGTAACGTGAGTTTCCCCATGTAAGGGGGTAAACTTTTGAGTGCCGCAAACAGGTATCGGGTCATGTTGAGCCAACATAAGAGGACTTGCTTGCATTGAAAGGGGAAAAACTTGGTTCCTCGCCATAAGCAACGAAAGGTTGATTGTTCTCTAGGTGGAGGAAATCTTCCGTAAGGAGGAGTTGAATGACCCCTACTAGGTAAATCTGCAATCGGGGATGTGGAAATGCCTCTTCTTTTCTCTTTGGAGGAGACAAAGAAAGTTCGAAATACGCATACTTTCCTTTCTTTGAAGAAGCTCTTGTCACAATTCTTTGCATAAGTTACCGCACTAAGATTTGGAATCCAGAGATATAGAGTCGCTGTACTTTGACTTCTATAAGTGAGAAGAGAAGTACCAACTCTGTCCCCACCTAAGTGCGTGCAAAAACTGCGATGAATGCCACCGAATCACTTTGCACCCTCCGAATGGCCAAGATGTGAATAGGACGTTCGGTGTGATTGGGACACATGGGATCACCTCTCAAGCCAGGTGACTTGGGCTCGAGGTGAACCTCTAGAGAAGGCCGGCTTACTCTTCCTAAACTAGCTGCATTGACTACTCCTAGTGTAACAAAAATGATGATCTAGTCCTATGCTAACATTTTCATGGGGTTTTAGGAAAGAGATTTACAAAAATGAAACTATACTAGGGATGGTGATGCACCAAATAAAGGGTGTTTCCAAACTCGGGGAAGGGTTAATTTGAAGAGGGTGTGTGCACCACAAAGTCAACTTCACCTCTTCCGAACTTAGAGAGGGTACATTATACCACAAACTAAGAGACACGCGTTCCCTTTGTTAAACTTTATCGACCGAGAAATATACCAGTTTTCCAATGAAGAAGGATGAACTCAAATGAAGGGTGAACAAACACCACAACTCAACTACATGCAATACTCCACCACTCGTAAGCACAGAACTCCAAGAACTGTAATAAAAATTTAAACTTACACAAGTGTACTGCAAGTACGAGAAAGGCACAAAGAAGCATAGAAGGATGAAAGGACCGAGATTAGTCACAAAACACACACTTTTATTGCTTCAATAACATGCACCATGCATCATACATTCGAAAGAGGCAATAGCTGCCATTACCTTCTCCTCATCCTCTGTACATCAACTTGATGTGGTCGCGAGACAAACTCCCACGCACATCAGTAGCAAGCATGTTGCAGCAAGACATAAAAAGAGGCCTTTCTTTTGAGCGCTTCCAACAAGCGGGTTGTTCAACATTCTGTTATTATCACATGTGATTCGAATGCATGCTTATCCTTATTCGAACTCGGATCGAATTGTGGTAAAACCATGCTTTTTAAATATTCACCGCCATGTACGATGGATTGAGTCACGCTTTTCAAGGCTTCATAAAATTTCCCAATCGGAGATGAAGGTTTATTACTTATGGTAATGAAACGATTCATATTGCTCAAAGCATGTTTTCTCCTAGAAATGAATTGAATGTGAAGGTCATGTGGTCCAAAATACAAGTTGGCCGTTTTCCATGCTACATCCTTGTTAGAGCTATCGTAAATGGTCTTTTTGAGAAACTCTAAGGGTAATAGGCTCATATTTATACGTCCAATCGCAAATAAAAGTATTCCTTTACTGAGTTCGAGAGAAACTTGTTTTTAACAAATGGGTATTATCATGTATTAGTTTCTAGCTAATTTTAGCTAGCTTATTTCTATTAGCTTTGATCCACGACTAAGGAAGAATTCATATGGTTTTTACCTATACATTTTCCCTAGGTCCTTTGAGTTGCCCTGCTTATTGTTCATATATTTTTTGAAGGGCTTATTTTATGTGTTGCAAATTGTAACATAAAGGATCTTTTTAGTTTAGAAAAATGAGTATATTGTGTAGCTCACATTCTACTATGCCATACTAAGATCCCAATAGTGGCATAATTGTTGATTGAGCCGAGATTGTAGAGTGCACTACCAAAATACCGAAGGACTCAATGCAAAAGATCCGATTGCCAAAGCGAGGAAAGTTAGTGTGGGGTTCAAAATTGATTGCAACACCGAGTTAGAGGATTTGAAACTCACCAAGTTGAGATTTGTGCGACTTATCCACATGGACCCCCTCCTCTTCAAGTCAAACGGGTCAACGGGGGTCCTAACATTATGTTAATTAAATTAATATTTTTATTTAAATATTTTAATAATAATATTTATTATTATTATTTAAATATTCTTTTAATTAATTGAGAAGACTAGGTCATCAAGCAATTAATGACCCATGATGGAACCTTCTCGGTGGTTCAACTAATCGTAATAAATACATCATGGGCCTTCATTTAGGAATGTAATTATGACCATTTCCTCTTCTTTCTCACATATTCTTCTATAAATGTAAGTTGGAAGCTCATTTCAAAGGGTTCCAAACAGTTGCATAAGTTGGACAGAGTTATATATCTCGGTAGTGTATACTTTTCAAGAATCCTCCTCTTCTACAAGTTGTTCTTGTGTGTTGAGAGAACTTTCAAGCCTCCTCTTCAAGACCGTAATGGCAACTATTGCCTCTTCTCGAATGTATGATGCATTCACGCATGTTATCAAGCAATAAAAGTGTGTGTTTTGTGACTAATCTCGGTCCTTTCATCCTTTTATGCTTCTTTGTGCCTTTCTCATACTTACAGGTACACTGTGCAAGTTTAAGTTTCTATTGCAGGTTCTTGGAGTTCTGTGCTTATCGAGTGGTGGAGTATTGCATGCAATTGAGTTGTGGTGTCTGTTCACCCTTCTTGAGTTCATCCTTCTTCACTGGGAAACTGGTATATTTCTCGGTCTGATAAAGTTTAACAAAGGGAACGCGTGTCTCTTAGTTTGTGGTATCATGTACCCTCTCTAAGTTGCAGTAGGTGAAGTTGACCTGTGGTGCACACACCCTCTTCAAATTAACCCTTCCTGAGTTTGGAAACACCCTTTATTTGGTGCATCACCATCCCTAGTATAGTTTCATTTTTGTAAATCTCTTTCCCTAAAACCCCATGAAAATGTTAGCATAGGATTAGATAATCATTTTTGTTACACTAGGAGTAGAAGACTAGTTTAGGAAGAGGAAGCCGGCCTTCTCCGGAGGTTCACCTCGAGCCCAAGTCCCACAGCTTGAGAGGTGATCCCATGTGTCCCAATCACACCGAATGTCTTATTCACATCCTGGCCATTCGGAGGGTGCAGTGATTTGGCGACAACGAAACTTTCACAAGTGATCCGAGCTCAAAAATCTCTAAGTGGGTGAGTGAAAATAATTTTTAGAAATAGTGATTTTGGTTATATATAGCATGTTTTAACTCTAATTTTGAGTGTGTGTGTTTGTAGAGGGTGGAGTCTTTGGCATAGGTATGTTTCTATCCTCGTGGATATGGTAAGTCCTCTCGTCATTTTATTTTAGCGTATTTTGTCAATTCTACATTATATCTACACTTGATTCTCGTTTACTTCTTGCAGTGGTGAGAAGCTTAGATGGGCATCATTTCAACACACGAATGTGTCAAGTATAATTTCTAACCCTCCCGTTTGGGAACGTCATACTCGGACTCTATGTTTTACGTCTCTTCATGGCTAAAATGCTTCTCCAAGGGGGCAATATGTACGTACCCAATTTTGCACATGTTACATTGTCGAAACGGTTCAAAATCCCCAATGATGAGTAAATATCTTTCCAATGGTGTTCGAGTCCAATTTCTTGTTTGCAGTATATATTTGTAGCCTAGAATGCTTCCCTTAACCATTTCCATGCTTTTCCTACTTTCTTTTATCTCTTTCACAACTTTTCCTTAGCTTTCGTGCTTTAAGTTACGGAACCATTGGTTTTTGCCTTGAGTGGTGGTTACACAATCATCGCGGCGGTTACTGTAACCACCGATTTGCACTGAGACCAGCGCTTTTGTGCACTTTTTCCCGAGACTCTTTTAGCGTGTTACAATGCGTGTCAACTTCTTAAAACTTGATTTTAGCACACATTTCTTAACCAATTTGGTTGTTCTTGAGCTCATTTGATGCGTACCAACTTCTCCTTCCCTTCCTTTTGTTAATTGTGAGTTAACTACCCCTTCTTTGAGAGAGGTGGCATTTCTTGGCTGCCAAATGGCTTAGACCATTTCTCTGCCTTTTCCTATAAGAGCCAAGCTTCTATCCGAAGCATTGGTTGGAGATTATTGTTTTGAATTGCATTGTTATGCTACCATAATCCTGCCAAGAAATACACAAGCAAGCTCAACTCTCTTGCCTTGTTATTCTCTTGCCTACGTTGCTACCAGATTGCTTGCAAGTCATTCCAGCTCCAACATTTTCTTCATCATTTCTTCCACACAAGCTAGCACAGTTCCTGGATACATTGAACATACATTGGAAAGAAGTTGAGGGGACAACAAGAAACACTTCTACCACTGGATTTGTCTCTGTACAACACTTCCAGGTTGGGGTGTCTTTTAATTCCTGCAAGTTTCTTCATTTATTTAGAATAGATTCAAAGCTTCAAATTTGTTAATTACATTTCTTTAGAAAGATTTAATTGCAATAGTTACAGTAGTTTACATCCGCAAAGCTTTCGTTGAGGATTTCCTCTCAACTTATCCCTATGGATTTCTTGAGAAGGATTCGGAGAAAGCTTTTGCTACAGTGTTGTGTTAATATTTCTTCATCATTAGATTGTTTGGGGAAGTTCATAGCATTCAAAAGCTTCGCATTGCGGGGAAGTTTCGGGGAAGGGTTGCTTCTAAGAAGTTTTTGTTCTTCCCGTGACTCTAAGGTAGTGCCAAAAGAAGCTTCTGTATCCACAATTACAAATAGGAAAAAATATTTATTTTATTAGATTAGTTAAATCCTCTACATAGGGAAATAGCCAAATCCAGTTATTTCTCTGTTTAGCTTAATCTGCATTAGAATAGAAGTAGTTTCATTTAATTAGAAAAACTTAATCTGTATTAGAATAGAAGTAGTTTCATTTAATTGGAAGAAATTAGTTTGTTTGTGCATATTTCTTTTGCTTTCCATAAAGCATCCAAAATACAAAAACATAGATTAAAGTAATTAATTTCCTTACTTGTTTATTGTTTTCATTTAAATCACTAAAAATCACAAAAATGGTAGATTAGCCTTGCTTTGCTTGTTCAATTAGTTAGCTTCCATTTATTAATTAGTTGTTGGCAACACGTATATTTAATTAATTGCAAGGAAAGTAAGTAAATAGTTTTAATTTAAATTTGTTGACCTTCATTTGTTAATTAGGAACATAGAATTAATTAGAAAGGAATCAACGAGATGTCCTCATGTATCCCTAGTTGGCTCAAGATTAACCTTGCCCTCTTGCGGTTTTCGTTGCGAGATTGTTTGTTTTTGTTTCTTTGCTTTAGTTTCCCAGACCACCTTGCTTCCACCCATTATCATAACATAGTTGACAGACCTTGAACATCAAGCGAGACGGTGCTTACGAGTTCTAGCGAGTCACCCTAGTCACAACTAGTTCCCGCAATTCACTCATTTGTCCTATTCACATGTTTCCTCCTACACCTCCATGACCTTGTCTGGAGACTTCTACGAGCAAATGCATGACAATTTCCACGCATTCCGCAACCCGTTCGGAGAGTGTTTGGTGACACTAATATCGATAGACTCCTTCGTGTGTCCATTCTCCTCGACCGTTCCATTACGCCCGCCCAAGTGAGGCAAGCATTCATTTCTTTAGACAAGCATATCCCTACAGTGCCCATTGAGGACATTAGATTGCCTTGATCACTTGTCGACCACTTTCACCCATTTTTGTATATTCCGCTTAACCACCTTATTTAGCCCATTTTGTAGCCATCTATCCATTCCACTACGGCTGTCCCGACACAACCTCGGGAGGTCATGTGCGCTTAAGATCACATGTTGATTTTAAAATGTACAGTGTCGCAATGCATAATGGTTTGCAACTTGCATACTAAACAAAGTGCAACTAATTTCTGTAAAATGAGATAGTTGTTTATGGTCTTGATCCTTAAGAACGCAATGTTGACAAAAATGGGTAGAGGCACATGCATTCCAACTGATCTCGATCCTACACCTGTTCTTAGACTTCAAAGAGATGTAGATGGAATTTAATCAATTCATCATCAATAAAACATTTCTACTTCCATTGACGCAAGAGAAGTACAAATTATTAGAAAAGACCAAAAACTATTCTTATTTGGAGATCGAACTCCATATAAATATCTTTGCTTTTATATCGTTCTTATGTTGTTTTGCCTCTTGCCGGATATATATATGAATTTAAAAAGCCTATCAATCAAGGTTATTGTTATGGTTATTTGGGACCTACATTAGCTTCTATTAGTAGAAAAAATAGACAGTCAGTTAATGTGCCCTTCATCTAAATATGACTCTAGTAAGAATACAAATAGTACCCTTAATCTAAAATCATATTCTAGTAAGAATGTAAATAGTACCCTTCTGCAAAATGTCACTAATATAAAATCTATTTACCAGATTCTCCATGAAAATGTTTTGTTACAAGCATTAGCATCAGACTAGAGAACTTAAAATCACCAAAAGGAAAGCACAAAAATATTTCAGAATAAAAACCTTTACATTTTTGCATACAAAGCATTTCAAACTTATAACCTGGGAGGTCATTAAGCATGAAATATATGGATCCACAGTTCATATAATCAGATTTTATGAAATTGACCCAAATTAATGAATAATAAGATTTCAGGCATTCGCTATATTTTACAACAGTACAAATAAGAAGTTATTAAGTATATTAATATTTCTTATATCTTATGTACATAATTTTCTTACAGATGTTTGTTTCAAAATACTCAAAGATTTATATATTCTACGATTAGAACGATACAATTCATCAAATCAACAGTTCTCATCCCAAAATTGCTCTCTAAATTTAACAGCTAGATGCTGACTACCAAACATAAGAAATCAAAAACATCAAATGACAGAATCATCTGGTTATCACTAAATGATTGTGGCCTCAACTGCGCCACGTTTGTTCCCATTCAACATAATCGTCCAAAATTGAAGGCCAAGCAAGACATGAATCATAATTCTCAAAGCTTGGATAATTGATCTGTACCAAAACAAAAAAAAATAACAATCGTCATAATAATTATCTGAAGAACAAAAGAATCTATGCTGGCTTTTAATCAAGGAAAGACAATCCAATGTACATATAAAATCATACCTCGTCAAAAATCGTAGGAAGCACTGCCACTGATCAAGAATTATGGCTTTACATTCCTTCTGATTCTGAAAACATAAACAAACTTCAGTGGAGAAACACAACAGACTGCAGAGGAAGCACAAGCCAACTAGAACACCATAGGCTAATCCCACTCAATTATCAAATAGGCTCCAACTTTTCACTCAAAATGAGTGAATGGAGGAGCTGTAGGTCTGAAGAATGCTAACTCTTCAGCATTGAATGTGGGGAAATGGTTTTTATTGAAATGAGCAAAATCCACTTAAATTTAACTACAAACTTCTTTTGGTGAGGTGTCTGTGTGTGTTGAACAACAAGAACTAGAATTACAAATAACATCCGAATGGACATTCAACAAAATGGATTAGCATACCTTAAGAAATTTCACCAAAGATTCAACCTGGGCAGGATTACGATTCCCTAATACCAGCTTCAGCAACTCACAAACAGTTTCCATGTCCAGAAATTTTTGTCTCTCCTCTGTACAATAGAACATGTTGGAAAAAATGACAAAAATTAAGACAGCTAACTTAACATTTGAACAAGATGAGACACTCAAAAGTTAAGGCAAAGCAAATACCTGTCAGACAGTATTTAAAAGAGTAAGTATAGAAAGCTGGGAAGATTTCAGGCCCCATGACCTTAACAATATCCACATCCAGTAAAATGTCAGACTGAGAACAATAGATATTACTCCTCTTACAGAATAAGTTAGATTCTACATGTTCACAATGCATATATGTCTTCCTCTGTAAACACATACATTTTAACATTCTTGAAAGGTCTGAATAAACAAAGATGTTCATAAGAACAGAGCCCCTGTACCTCTTGCTCTAATGAAGATACTGAAT
>CM031240.1:966532747-966594933 GCA_018340775.1 Taxus wallichiana var. yunnanensis
GATATAATGATATATAAGATTTCTGAAAACATAGAGGAAAAGTAAACTTAGCTAAAGAAGGAAAGAGGTGATCTAACAATACGTAATAGATGTGGTAACTAAGAATGATTTGTTATAGCTTTGTTTCTAGTAACTAAGGTGCAAATCTAGAGAGGTATGGAACCATCAAACATGTCCTTAAGTGTGGTATGGTATAATATTATTTTATATGGTTTGAATGGGGAATACGTTGGAACTTTGTAATTTCATATGCAGATGTGACACTGTGATGACCTTCACATTGATGAAACCTAGTTTTTCACACATTTTAAACTTATGATGTGAAACACCTCAATCTCTTACTGATGCTAACCATTCAAACATCTTATTTTATTTTTATTTTGGGTGTAGTCATCATGCACCATTTATTTATCCACATTTCATACTACTATTTGAATTTCTTGAGTGATTTCACTAATTAACCCCCTCATTTTTAGCCTCTTATTTTATTTTATTTTATCATCACCGCCGCCTTTCAGCCACATGCCCATTCTATTTCACTCATTTTAGCCTTGACTGGGGCACTCGTGGCCAATACTAGAGCACCCATGGTCCCACCAGGGCGCCCGGTCCTTTTACACTTTCTCGCCACTTTTTGGGCTCTTTCTAGCCATTTGGCATCTTTATTTTTCTTTTGGTTGGCCTTTTTTGGGGTTAATTACAAAATTAGATCAAGAGAACCCTATAAATATAAAGTTATGAGACCATAATGAGGGACCTAGCATCACTTACTACTATCACTCCATCTAGAGTTGCATCCATCTATTACATTGAGATCACTTGCATCCACATAGCTCCATCATCAAGGCTAGGACATCTGCATCACACTTCATAGGGGGAGGGATTCTATTCTATTCCATGCACACATTCTATTACATTTTCTACACATAGTTATTGCTCACTACTTCAAAAAGTGTAACTGACACAAGAGAAACCTAGGGCATGTTCACACACACTTGCACATAGAACTACATCAGGTCTAAGATGTAGTGCAACACTCAATTAGTAAGTCCACCATTGTGGCAGTTGAGGTCAGTCTGACCCCTTCATATGCATTATTTTTTTTAGGGTTTGATGCTTGTTTTGGTCTTACAGGTCTTTTATTTCATCTTGGAGTATTGGCGACATTTAGCATAAGACAACGAAGTTGATGCGACACACAACAGGGTTTTGACCACCTTCTAACCCTGTAAAAACTAGTTTTAAGATTTTTGCATAGACCAGGGCACCCAATTGTAGACCGAGTGCCCACAGGTGCCCTAATCCTCTCTCCAGGTGCCCTAGTCTAGCTAGATCCTCCAGATCCATCCTTTTCAGGACTTTTACACAGTCATTTCTACTCCCTGATTTTTCCAGTCACCTCTGCGACACTCTCCCAGAGCATCATTCATTATCAGTTGAGTTCTTTCCTCACTCTCTTTTTACATTAGGGTTAACATTTCCTTTTGCATAGTTTTTTAGCTCTTTTACTTCTTTACTTTGCATTTATTTACTTTATTTACAGTTGTTCATAACTTAGATTAACTATCTATACACTACTTAGTCCATTTTTAGTTAATCATTTTGGTGAACCCACTCATCCTTTCATTCATTGCATTTTAGGATCATTGCTTCTTATCTAGGGTTTAGTCATCATGGTATCTCCATTCATGATTATTTGCTTCTTTATCCTGAATTTACTCTAAAATCATTAATATTTTACTTTTCTACTCATATTCCTTGACACATGCATCCGGATGTAGTCTTTAATCACCTTTACTGGATGCATTCTCTCGAACATATTATTTTCCCATCTTCCTCCTCATGATTCACTACTTTTGATAATGATCCACCTTTGCATATTATCTCTCATATTTATAATGTCATTGTTAAGCGTACTTTGATTGATAATGGATATGAACTTAATTTGTGTCCCATGTCATTTCTCAAATTTTTAGGTCTTACTACTCATGACATTAGTCCCTCTAGTGTTTCATTGTGTGCCTTATGATGGTTCCATTCATCCATGTTTTGATCACATCACATTGCCCATCATTGTTGTTCCTAAGACTATCCACACCATCTATTTTTTTGTTGTTGATTTCCCAGTTTCCTATAACTGTCTACTTGGTAGGCCATGGCTTCATGCCATGCAAGTTTCACTCTACTTATCCATAATTGTGTTAAATTATTACATGAGGGCATGGAGTATACCATTTTTCATGACCATGATCCATTTTAGTATTGTGACTAGGCTCCTAATACTAATCTTCCTATCCCATACATAAATACCATAAATGAGATCCCTAACCTATGGAAGAACCACCTCACTTACCACCACTTGAAAGGTACCATTTGTATGATAGATGTAGTTTCTCTATGCCACTTGTTATTACTACTACTATGATTCCTTATCAGGGGCATGTCCATTCTATGGACGTCGATCTATCACATCCACCTTCACATACATTCCCTACTTTAGCATGCCCACCATTCACTTGCACACTTTTCATCAATAACTCATATTGGGAACATATTCCATTTGATCCTACATGAATGTCACTATATGTACACCCATGATGGTCTAGCTCATCTTAGGTTTTCTTTTGATGACATCTATCCTCCACTATGACCCTCATCTCATATCATATGGCTTTTTTCATATACTGCTACTTATGGTTTTATGTGTTTTCATCTTGTCTATTTATCATGTACCCCTACTTCTTCTCCACTCACATTAGGAAAATCATGGCTTGATTATATTGGAGGCACATTAGATCCTAATCACATACATGTTTCATTTCCCATGCCTTTTGGATGTGTTTTTATTTGCAATAGTTCTTTTCTTGGTTATACACTATCAAAATCTCACTCATGTTGTATGCACACATGTGTCCTCTTCCTTCCATTCATTAATGAGAATATGCTATGGGCATGTACAAACTTACACCTTAATGGCTCATTACATGATCAACTCATTTAGACATTATTGCTTATCAAGTTACTAAATGCTTATCCATTTACTTTGACCTAGAAGATGATGATCTTCTTGATGATTTTACATGATCATTTTCACACATTCTTGGGGGAATAACATCTAATTCCCCCACTCATCATAATATTTTACATTTATTCTACATTATTTTACATTCCATTTTCATAGAATAGGCACATTCATCACATATTCTAGTCGTCATTACCCTCGATGACACACTCTTGTGCTTCAGTTCACACTTGACTATTGAGGGATTACTACTACATAAACCCCACACACTACACTATAGGCATTACACATTGCATTTCATCACACATCATGTCACACACATCATACACCATACATTCTCATTTAATTCATACAAAACATTGTGCCATTTCCACATTCATACATCATACATTATACTCATTCCTCACCTTACATGTGTTTTACATCATACATATTAGGTATTTACATTATTCTCTCATCCTATACATAGTCATATACATATACATTCATACATATTCATACTACTACATCATACATATGTGCATCTTCATGTCATACATTTTCTATATACTACACTAGTCTTCATCACATATGAGTCTAGCATTACATCATCCTACATACTACATTACTCATCTATCTACATGTATTTACATCACATGTTATTTTTACATTTTACATACATCTACATTTATTCTACACATTTTTTCTACATTTACTTCATTATCACATGGTCATCATTTTATCATTACATATACTACATTGTCTTCTATGTGTTGCACTCACTCACCACTATGATGCACTTTAGTTCCTCGGTCCATACTCAACTACCGAGGGTTTACAAATCAAATGGACCTTACACTCATCACACATTTATCATTCAACCTTTCATCATGCGACAATTCTAGGCTAGTGACATACACTTTAGGCTAAATCATCACCTATTTTATCATTTTGTAGTGGTATACACCTTAGGTTACATCACCACTCCCTCCTTTCATCTTGTAGTGATATACACTTAGGGATAAATCATCACTCATCCATTCATCTTATAGTGATATATGCTTAGGATAAATCATCACTTATACATTCATCTAGTCATGATATACGCTTCAGCTATAGGGTTCACACACACATCATTTCTAGGTCACATCTCATCACTACACCTACACATTCATCACAACGCGCGTTAGACACAACATCACTACTTTGACCATTTCCGATGACACACTCTCGTTTATGGTTCATTCTTGACTGTTGAGGGGGAAAAAAATGAACCTCATTGCATACACTTCCATTCACTCGGGGGCACATGGATCCTATCATTCCATCTTGCATTCCATTCCATCCATCCACAACATATTGCATTGTCTTGGGGGCATTTACTCTTGTTTACTAGTGTTTTACATGATCACTTTACTACACATGTTAGATTGATTTCTTATATGTCATTATCTATACCATCCACACATGTGTGTTCACACCTTTGTTTAGTTGTGATCATAGATACAAATCCTTCACACGCAACATGGATGCTCACCTTCTACCCTTCCTACACTAGTCATTGGGGGCATCCACATTCATCTCTCACAGTGTTATTGTTTCATTTTGTACTTAGAACTTTACATTACTTGGTTATTCACACTTTGACATATTGGTTATTTCTCTAACATGCTAATGGGTGTTCCATGTGTAACACTTTTTATAGGATTACATGTTTCCATGACTACTTATTGTTTATTTGTTTGTTACATTGTCTTTTGTTTGCTTCTTGTATGTGGGATTTTCCCTATGTTTGGTGTGCACACTTGTTTGTTGTTTGTGGTCATGATGGCCTTGCATGTCTTGTGACATCATGAGTGATGTCCCATGTTTGACCTACTTTGTGTGGCTTACTTTTCTTCTTGCATGTTTACACTACTTTGCTTGGTAGTTTTTACATTATCTGTGTACTTTACACTTGTTTTCTACATGCATGTGCTTTTCATACTAACACTTGTTTTGGCTATCATCCTTGTTTGTGTGTGCCTTGGTTTCTACCAAGCGCATTCCTTCCCCCCTACAGGTGGCAGAGAGTTACAAAGTACATGTGGTTGGTCCTCTTTTGGGGCCACATTCTCCTATCAATGATGTCACATGTGCACCCAAAGAGGGGGCATCATTTGGGGTTTTTACATACTAAAACAGAGATTCTACACTGGTTCGGTTCAGTTATATATACAACAAGTGGGTTCAAACCATTCTACAAACCCCATACACAATGACCTTTTATAGACATGGTCCTTAGCATTCTGGGGAAGCGATTACAAGCTTGGAGGTTATAGTGGGTGTGCATCTCTACACTACTTTGCTGGTGGTATCGGATCACCCAAAAACTAGGATGATATAGATATATCTTCACATAGATTCAAGGAAGCAATTAGAGATCTTGGAGGACACATAACATTTCCTCCTACACTTCTTTGCCTGTGGTGGCGTGAGATCACCCTAAAAACTTGCAAGACATGATATCCTTCTACACTCTTTTTCTCTCAACATGGATCGGATGCACATGTTCCATTTACATATTTTACATACACATGTGTCTTTTACATTACTTTTTTTTACACTTACATACATAGATATTTGACTAATTGATCGCTTTATCCTCGTAGGTCCGACCGTATAAGAAACAAGCAAGAAATTGGGGAAACAACAACAATAACGTTGACAACAACATTTCTTAATAGCACATGCTTTACTAACCATGCAAGTACATTACACACCACAGTCAATGAAAACAAAAATCAAAATGATGATAAAATAATGAAATTAAATAGGATTAAGGGTCCCACCAGGTGTGCTAGAATGTCTCGCATGGTTTTTAATCGGGTTCTTTTGTGATTTCAAGAAGTAATAACCGAACATGACCTTGATATGGATGGGTTTCTAGGATACCCACATATGTGGATTAAGTTTTGTTTTGTGCACTATTTTAAAACATGAGATCGGAAGGCTTCCTTACGTATAAAGAACTTCCTACAAACAAAGCTATAAATTATATCAAGATATTATTGATGATTCTAAAACATTTGAGCTTTATTTAGTACATATGATTATGTATACCAAGTTGTTAGATAAGCATGTGATTATCACTTATTTGTCTAGATACATATATGACTAATGTGGATTATGATTACATCCATAAGTCAGATTCATGGTCTATATAGAGATTTTCAGAAATAGGAGAATGAGATTCAGCTAAATCGGTAGTTTTATCCTCTTCTTCAGTCAGGTCTGAGTCAGGGATGGAAATGTAATCCTCAACGAAAGAAGTCTAAATCTTCTTCTTGGGTGTCGTATTGGTGGGTGAAGGTAGACTCTAAACTGGAGATGTTGATGTGGTTAACGAAATTGATTACATAGGAAGTACGGTAATCCTCCTCTAGATGTTCGAGACCGATCTCATATTGCCATTTGTATTGAATGAGATCCTCCTGGAGCCTTAGTGCTTCATTGTATGCCTCCCAAAAGGCATTAGTGGCTTCCCGAATGTGTTGTGTTGCAGAGCGAAAGTGGCCTCCAAGTGATCAAATGGATCTTCCTAGATCAGATATAGTTTAATATTGTGGAGCAAGTTTTATTGCTCCCAAGATGCATGGATGGTAGACAACAGGAAAGGAATAAGTTGTTGGCAAGTTAGAACCTCCTAATGCCATCTAAAACATCATGTTAGATAGATTATTAGTAGATAACAAGGAAAAACAAAACATTTTGATTAGATTTAGTAGAAAAGATTAAAAATCATGAAAGCACGCCAGAATTGCTAGTGATTCGAGAGGAATCATCGGCAATTGGGGTAATCACTAGAGATTACTATGAAATATGATTATTTTTTTACAAACAGAGCTTAAGCTAATTATTTGAGTCATTAATTTAATGAAATAGATTGTTATTCAACATATTGATGATATACAAGAAAATATATACATGTTTCTGATATCTAAACTAAACCAAAATGACTGATTTACCTTGCAGAGTGTATTGGTGGACGGAAGAACAAAAGAAGGTAGTTGGAGGATGAAAATGAATAATCTAATGATAAATTTGACATCTGTTGAGTAGTGTAATGTTAGGTAAAGTTGTTGAGAAGTTCTTTGCTACCGATGAACTAGGGATTAAAACAACGTAAACCTACAAATCTTGAGAATTTGTCCTCCAAATGAGGTATGTAAACAACTATATATAGATGGTCGACGATCGAGCAAATTTTTTGGTGATTTCGGAGAGAACTAGTTTGGCTACAAAATCACATGATTTCCTTATATTTTCATCTCAAAACAATGCATTTCTAGTTGATGAGGATGGGGATGGTTAAAAAAGCATGAGCTAAGTTTGTTAGGATGGGAGAACTTGCTTTTGGAGGATTTGGCTAGTTAGAAGGCTAGTTAGTTAGGAAATAGGTTAGTGCTTTTTAGGAAGTGGTTTTAGAAGTGGTTTAGGTAGTTAGTGAGGTGTTTGAGTTAACTCAACAAGGTGTGAGGGTGAGGTGTGAGGGGATAATAGGTAATTTAATTATTTTAATTAAATAACCATTTTAGATCTTTAGAGATATGATGGGTCGTAAACAAATTAATTAATTAAAAGGGGGCGATATAGCGGGGTGTCACAAATGTGTTGTCTTTGGTCATGAGTATGTTTGGTCTTGAAGGGGGATGTAGATTTTTGGTGTCTACATTTGCCTTTTTGTCTAGTAATTTTTGAAAAATTGCTAGACAAAAACAATTTGGATTGGTTGTGTCATCATGGGTGGATTCATTGTAGCACAATACAATGAGCACCAGTGTATTTTTGTTTCAAAAGGGCTTGCCCCAATCGAGAAGGGTGCAAGATGAAATGTTGGGGAATCAATTGTCAGGATGGCCAAAGGGCTCAATGCCTACAAATGTATGATCCTCACCAAGTAGTGTCTTAAGAAGTGGGGAAATACCAAATGATGGGGGCCAAAGGGCTCATCTCCCATGGACGTATGGTAATTCCCAAATTTTGAATGTGTTGGTTATTTTAAAAAAATTCAAGGCTAAAGTCCTTTGAAAACATGGCACATTTTTACGGTGATTGACAAACGATGTTTTTTTATAGTCAAATGTATATGAGAATCCATCAAAAAGACAATCGCTAGTGATTAGGGTTAATCACCGATGATTTAGCCAATCGCTAGCAATTGACTTGCATGGAAAATGGGTTATATAACCCAAAATTTTGTGTTTTTATTATTATTTTGTATTAAGGCTATTGAAAAAACTTGTCCGAAATGAAGTTTAATTGATGAGTAAGAGAGATGGATATTGTGGGTAGGAACATGATTCTGTCTGCAAGCATAGGTAAGTTTTAAACCTTAATTTTGTTTATTTTTCTTTATAATTTTTAATAATTAAAAATTTTAGATGCGGCTTGTGGTTGTGTGGATGTTTAATAGGAATCGCATGTGATTTAGTGAATTGGTGGTGATTTATGTGAATCGATGGTGATTCATGTAGATCATCGGCGATTCAAATGTTTATTTGAAATTTTGTGCTTTTTTAGGATTTTGCTAACTATTTTAGCTTACGTAATGACTTTGTTTCATTGATTATATCATTATGATGATACTAATGTTTTCTCTGTGTATTTTTGTTTTGCAGGTGGATGTGAAACTTACTATTAGAGACCGCATCCCTTCGATGTTAGATGAGGTCAAGGAGGATTTGACCAATGATGATTGGGAGCACTTAGAGGAAGTGGGTTTTGGGGGATGAGGTATTATAGGTGGATTCATAGATTCCACAGTCTTATTCTTGCCCTGTTAGAGAGGTGGAATCCTTCCACCAACACTTTTTGGTTTCCCTACTAGAGAGATGAGCATCACCTTAGAGGATGTTCATCAGATTACGAGGTTTCCAGTGAGGGGTCAACCCATTTATTACATTTCAGATACAGAGAGGGATGATACCATGTAGAGATTGTATGGAGATGACTCTCAGGATGTGTGGTATGCATCGGGAGCCTTTGATTATCAGGATTTGTATGATGTTGGGAGAGATGGTTGTCCTTGGATGACCATGATGATGATGGGAATTTCTTGTTTTGCACTACCAGACTCAGGAGGAGGCAAATTTCTTTGAATGATGACAGGGGTGGTTGGAGAGATGATGGCACATCGTACCATATTTGAGTGGACCCCTACTTTACTAGTGCATACATACATAGAGTTGTGGGCTTGGATAGCCCACAAGTGATATGACATTGATGTTGGTTTTTTGTTATAGTGTTGGGCCCACAAGCATATTACTATTTCTCACCCACCGGATTACCAGTGGCATTGATGTGAGGCACTCGGGTATTATGAGGTGGAGTGTCAATCTTGGGAGGGCCAGGAAGGCCAAGGGGCCTACCCACTATCAATATTTGATATCAAGGTTGCAGGTGGGAGACGTGATCTAACGGCCATATGTTGGATTCCCTGATTGGCCTGAGTTTCCACATGATTTAAGGAGCTTACAGGTAGGACACCTACGTATAGGGTAGGAAAGATGGGGAGGATGAGCTGATGAGACTTAGTAGGATCAAGTGGTAGTTTAGCTTGATTCAATACATAGCCAAGGATCGGTTACTTGTTGGTGGAAGATTGAGATACGAGAGACCCCTCAAAGCCATTGTGGTAGGGCTTGTAGCCATTGCTGATCTAGTGGGGGTTATATTTCTCGACGAGGATGGTCATTTGGTTCCCCTTAATGATGTGGGTGTTATTGCATATTCGGTGCATGGTGGGCTTGTTCTTTGAGAGCCTTTAAGTGGACCAGGGAAGTAGAAGAGTTGTATAGGGAGTTTTTCGTGTGCATGCTCGGGAAGGAGGAGAGAAGGATCCTAAGGGAGAGGAGGAGAGAGCTGAGGGGATGGTGGTGTAGCTACAATAGTGGCGTGGTGACATCTAAGAGAGATATTTCTCAGTTTGAACAAGATGATCTTGTTGGTGTTCAAGATGTGCTCATCGTCGAGCACAATTTATCTTGATATCTAAATGTGTTAGATGCATGTTCTAATTATGATTTTGGAAAATAATTGTGGCCATACTAAGTATGTTAAAATCTAAAATGTAACCAAGATAAAAATGGAGAACAAGTGGAAATAACATCCCTCTGAATTTCTTTAGCGCATATTAGGGGTCTTGATAGGATTTGCACTTATATCCTTTCAAAAAAGTTAAATGAGACTGTCATTAGACAATTTATACAAGTTAATGGATTTGGAAAAGAGCGTCTTGTGACAATAATAGGAACAAAATAAACATATGGATGTATGCCTTTATAGGGGAGGAAGGTTCTCCTTTTTGACAAGTTTATAGGGAATCAATGCCCCAAATTTTACAATAATATTTTTGTTGAAGAAAATTGATCAATGTAGGAAGTTTTCTTATGGGAAAGTTGATCGTATATATATGTATATGTATATATATATGTATCTATGTGTATATATATATATATATGTATATGTATATGTATATGTATATGTATATGTATATGTATATATATGTATATATATGTATATATGTATGTATATATATATATATATATACATATATATATATATATACATATATATATATATATATATACATATATATATATATATATATGTATATATATGTATATATATATATATATATATATAAGTAGCCATCCTTCGAGGGTATGGTCTACATTTTTTTATTTGATTTGAATGGTTGTCCTTCGTGGGATCGGTCCATGATTTTTCTAGGTAGTTTTCCTTCGAGGGATCAATCTACTTTTCTTTTATTTTTGACAATATAACTTTTGAATAGTTGTCCTTCAAGGGATCAGTCTATCTCCTTTTGAATTTTAGTAAGAAGCATCCATATATACATACTTTTCTTTTCCTAAGCTGAGGGAAAGTCCCTAATAAACTATTTACTAAGGAGGATAACTTCATAGGAGACCTACATCCATATGCCCTATGTAATAATGATAGGAAGGAGTGATGGAATGGATTCTGAGCTTGTGTGATAAAGGGAGAATGTTTAATCGAAAATTGTTGTCATGATAATCAATAATTTAACAGTAGAAAGGCCGCAAGTGCAAATCATTTAGGGGTTCCACCTCAGGTTCCCCTTCAAGATAAGCAAGATGATATGCCCCTGACCCATACTTATGAGTGATAATATATGGACCGATCTAGTTGGGGGAAAAATTTCCATGTTTACTTCGTTCTAATGTAGTTACATTTTGATTTTCCTTAAGTAAAAGGTCACCAATTTTAAAGTCACGCTCCTTGACATGCTTGTTATATGCTCTACTAATGTGTTGTTGATAAACCTAGTGATGTTCAAGAGCTATTAAATGCTTTTCATCTAATAATTCAAGTTGTGCTAGGTGATTTTGGCGATACTCTTCATCATAAATAAAGTCTTTTAGAGATACATGGAGTGAAGGAATTTGAACATCTAGGGCACAAATATCTTTAGAGCCATAAACGAGTGAATATGGCATGGAGTTAGTAGATGTACAAATACTAGTTTTATAAGCCCACAAAGTGAATGGGATCTGAGTATGTCAATTCCTACCTACGTCATTACTGAGCTTTCATAAGAATTTTGTTTAGTGTTTTGTTGGAGGCTTCGTTAGGGATTAAATATTATTATCCTAATATTAATTATGCATAGTTTAGATTATTTAATTTTATTAATTAAATAATTATGGTTATATGGTTAATCAACCATATTTGTCTTTATTCATATTGTTATATTGTTTTCAAAATATATTTGTATCTATTCATTTCCCGGCTCGCTTCCTGGATGTTATCGAAGCTTGTTTATTCTATTCGGCATTTGGTCGCACTGCAACTTATTCTTCCGGATGTATTTGGTCATGCAATATCTATAAATATTGCAGCCCATTTTCCGTAATGGTTACTTGATTGACATTAATAAAACTACACAAGATTCCGTCCACTGCTTCTCAATCTACATTTGGTACCAGAGTGAAATTCTGGCCCTGTGAAGGTGTGGAAGAGAGAGCAGCAGAGAGAGAGGAGATTGGAGACGTGTTTGCAGCATTTGAGAGCCTGTGCAGCCTCGTGTAAACTCCCACCCCATCCCTGCCTCCCCCACATCCTCCCCTGTTCCTTCCGGTGTACTGGAAGGCAAAAATTTTGCCCCAGGTGCACTCAAAGACCAGAGGAAAAAATTGCTCCAATGATCAAGAATCAAACAGAGCAAAGAAAAAAAAAGAAGGAGGCGCCCAAGCTGGAAAATATACAGTGGAAGAAGAGAATAGGCGGCCAAAGAAGAGGAAAAGCGGCCAAACCAGACTGAGATAAGTCCTCCACGCGTTTTTCTTGACCCAGCGGCCTGCACAAGCAAGGAAACGTTTTTTAGCAAAAGAGGCGCCATTCTCCCTTGCCCGCGCCATTCTCAGCCTCCAAAGAACTCCAGTACAAGGAGAAAAAAACATTTTTGAGCATACGCACCCTTTCTTTGTCCCCACGGCCTATGCAAGCAAATAAACAACAAAAATACAGTACCCAGGCAATCAAACACGCGCCCAGGCACTCAAAAACGCGGCCAGGCACTCAAAAACAGCGGCAAAGGGAAAAAACGCACCCAAACAAAGAAAATACGGCCTGCATAAAGGCGTCCAAAGGAAAAAAAACGCGCCGTGCATTAAAACACGCGGCAAGGAAAAATACAAGCAAAATACTACGGCTGATCGGGCGTGGGAAGGAAAAATGCGGCTTTGAGCAAGTAAATGCGGCCTGAGCAAGGAAATAAAGCTTCAGATCTGGTTTTAGGCAAATACAACCCTAAAAACACCTCTTCACCAGCATGCGCCACGTGGCATCCATTTTCCAAGAGGTAAGTCCATTTACTTGTCAATAAATACAAATTCCTTCCTTTCATAGTCCAAGCGCCCCAAGTGGGCAAGTTGGTTAGTGCATGCGCCTTGGGAGTGAGAGGTTTGAGGATCAAATCCCACAAAAACACTCAAAAACTCTCCTTTTGCATCTGGCGGAAATTTTGGCGGAACTGCTAAATTTAGCAGGCTTTTTTGAATTTAGTTACAACTAACTAAATTTAGCGGAGAAATCCCTAATTTAGGGTAAAAAAATTCTCCCATCCGGTCTGCTTTATCATTCCAGGACATTTTTGCAAAAGGAGAACCATCTAAAAATTGCATTTTCAACTATTTTTTTGTAATTTTTAGCATTTTGGGCTCAGGGAGGTCACCAAGACCCCGAAACTCGAAATTTTTACTGTTATTCAAATTGTACAATCGCATATTGTACTAATTTGCAGTCGCCATAAATCAACCGCAAAATTTGTAACCTTTCAAACCATGCGTAATGTAATAAAAAAACAAGAAAATTGGTTCTCAGAACACTCACGAGATCATAGATCTCATTCGCAGCTGCTTCGGTATATACAAAGCCTCTGGGAAGCACTTACGGGTAAAGCCGTCGCGACTACTACTGCACTTAACGCCTAATATAGCCGCAACAACGTTGTCCTGGCATCGTCCCTATAAATCGACGGGAGTAATAAGGTCACAAAGTGCACACACTATGAACCATCCCATCCGTCTCTGTGAACGATTGCGAAGACATAAATCCGACCGAGAAATTATCCAGTATATAGCGAAGTTACACGTCCGTATGAGGATATTTCTTTGAGACGGTGTCAATAATCGCATGCACCCCATCGATCACTGCCTTGCTCGTACCATGATCGAATTCTTTCACGTACGTTAACGCCTCTTTCACGCACTGGGGTATATAGAAAGGGCGAGCTTCTTCCACGTACCACCGGGTATATCAAGGGCGCGTATATAGAAAGGTTTGGTATATCGGATCGACGGTATATAGATTGGGAGACCTAATACCCGGGAGTGATAAGAGCCAAACCCCATCACCGATCTCTACAAAATGGGCACCAATGCCCCCAAATTTTTCTTCCGGATTCACAATTGCTCGTGAGGAAGCAACTATGCTTGCTTGGAAGACAAAAATTAAAACACAACTTGAGTTTGAAGAAATCGCCTATTGTGGATCGGGTACTCTAACCGTGCATCACCAACTCGATGCAACACAACAATGACAATTTGATAGAGCGGATCAAAAGCAAAACTCATCATCTTGTTTGGAGTATCCGATGATGTGCAAGCCCACATTCGAGATGCCACATCAGCAAAAGAAGCTTGGGATAAGTGAGCACAATATATGAGGCCAAGAACAAGAATGTCATACTCAATTTGCAGAGTCGGGCCATATACATTGAAATTCAAATGTAATGAGAAAATCAAGCCTTCCTAAGAAGAGTTACGAGTTGAGGGCTTCACTTCTAGCCCTGGAGAAGAGGTCAAAGATGAATCTCTTGTTCCCATTGTTCGAGAGCTCTCCCTTCTTCTTACCGCATTTTTGTCACAACTCTAAACTTGTAAGATACAACAATTAGTTTTGACAAGCTAGTAAACCTACTTGCAACAAGAGGGAAGCAATGCACAACAAGGATGATGAAGAGGAGCAGTGCACTTTGTCTTCACATCAAAAATGGAAAGGAAAAGGTAAAGGAAAACCTAAATCCTATCAAGTCCCCACATCGAATTAGTATCATGGGGACAATCAATGTAAGAAGCAATTTCCAATTTGCAAAAGAGGACATGACTTGCAAGAATGTTGGTTTAACACATATAAGAAAGGTTCATCAAGCAATTCTAGACCACAACAACAACAAACTTACAAGGGACAAATAAACAACTATCACGGGTAGAAAAAGGGGAACTGAAAAGAAGACCCCACCAAAGAAGTAATATTGTTTGAGCAACAAGAACAATGACAATGAAGACTTCTTGTTCACTTTGCTCGATCAAGTGAACCATCCACGCCATCTAGTGACGCTTTGGTATGTTGATTCGAGAGCCACTCAACACATGACCGGCCACAGAGACTAGTTTATTTTAATGAGGGACACACCATCGAAAAATCATGTTTCGTTGGGAGATGATTCTTCATATACAGTTCAGGGGATTGGAAACATTTCTCTACCCCTTGGTTCATGTAAATGTAGACTATCAGATGTTCTATATGTCCCTGGGTTGACAAAGAATCTTCTTTCTCGGCGATCCAACTCCTAGATCACAACCTGAAAATTGACTTTGATAGTCAATCCGGCAAGAAAATGTGTTTGATTTGAGATAAATCCAAAGGCTTGAAAATAATTGCAAAAGCCTCAAATGTGGGATGAATGTTTCAACTTGATTTCATTCAAAAAAATGATCAAGCACTTGTGGCTAAAAACTCCACCTCAGCCCAATTGTGGCATCGAGATTTGGTCATGTAAGTTTCAAATATCTCGAAACACTTCACCGGTGTAATATGGTACATGGGCTACCATCTCTTCAGAAGGATACAGATAAGTGTCCTCACTGCTTAGCAGGAAAACAACACAGAGTTTCATTCCAAAAGAGTACTTTTCGAGCTCATGGTAAACTTGACCTGGTTCATACCGATCTGTGCGGTCCGATGCAGCCAAGTCATTCAGGGTTCCAGTACTTCATGCTCTGTGTTGACGACTATTCACGAAAAATGTGGATTTTTTGTCTTCGCAAGAAAAGTGAAGCCTTTGAAACATTCAAAAAGTTCAAAGTTGCAGAGTTGAGAAAGAAACTGTCGTCACATCGAATCTCCGCCGAGATTGAGGGGGAATTCACCAGTGATGAGTTCGAGACTATCTACAAACTCACGGATTCGCCGACAAATTCCTCCTCCACACACACCGCAGAAAAATGGTGTTGTCGAGAGAATAAATCATACTATCATGGAAATGGTGCGATGCATGATCGATGATTCCGGACTTGCAAAGACATTTTGGGCAGAAGTAGTAAAAACAGCAGTGTATTTGTTAAACAGAGTGCCCATAATCGCTCTTGATGGAATTACACCACAAGAAGCATGGTCAAAAAGGAAACCATCCATCGCACGCCTCGAGTATTCGGGTGCAAAAGCCAAAGATGCACATACCCAAACGTAAACAGAAAGAAATTGGACATGAAGTCACAAAATCTCATCTTCATTGGATACAAGTGAAGAGACTCTTGGGCATGATTGATGGATCCTAAGACCGAGAAAAGTCTACACAAGCAGAGATGTTGAGTTTTTCGAGAAGAAGGAAGCAGAGACTCCTCCGGACTCGCAAGATGTAGATTTTTCACCACCGTGTAAAAGTTGAAGCTAATGTTCCTCGAGATATATGAAAGTGATGATGGAGATGATGGTGTTGATCGATAGAACCACAACCCATGAGAACAGCTCAACGTATGCCTAAATGGTGTACAAGTACATTACGAGATGTAAGATTGGATGCTCCACCTGGATACATCCACCCCGAACCACGAGACTCATAGAAAGCAAGAGAAGAAGTTAACTTTGCTTTGATGAGTAAAGTTATTGAATCGATGAGCCTCTACAGTCCAAAGCCCTACGGTCAAAAGCTTGAAAGATGCCATGGATTCCGAATATCAATCGCTGATGAAGAATAACACTTGGCAGCTTGTTGATCTTCCACCAAGGAAGAAACCCATTGGATGCAGATGGATATTCAAAACTAAGTACAAAGCAGATGGGACAGTGGACAAGCACAAAGCAAGACTTGTAGCAAAGGGGTACGCACAAAAAGAAGGCATTGACTATGAGGAGACATTTGCTCCCACAGCTAAGATCAAAACGATCAGGATGATCTTTGCTCTAGCTGCACAGTTTGGATGGAAAGTTCACCAAATGGATGTAAAAAGTGCCTTCCTGAATGGAGATTTACAAGAAGAAGTCTACATGACTCAACCTGAGGGATATGTAGTACCTGGTCAAGAAGAAAAGGTATGCAGACTCAGGAAATCTCTGTATGGCCTAAAACAGCACCCCGGGCATGGTACATCAAGATTGATGAGCATCTCGTACAACATGGATTCGTCAGAAATCCATACGATCCCAATCTCTACCTCAAAAAGCAAGGGGGGGAGATGGTGATTGTTGTAGTTTATGTCGATGATCTAGTCATCACTGGCAGTTCAGTGAAGATGATTGATGAAACGAAGACAGATCTTAAGCGATCATTCGACATGACAGATCTCGGGTTTATGCACTACCGTCTTGGGACTAGAAGTATGGCGAAAGAGAATCACATCTTTGTTTCTCGTATGAAATATACCAAGACAATGCTCGAGAATTTTAGGATGATGGATTGCACACCAATTGCTACACCTATGGAGAACAGATTACGCTTATCTCGTTCGAGATCCATCTCCCGAGGTAAGTGCCACTCTCCGGCACTGATTGGGAGTCTCATTTACTCCGACCTACACTAGACCAGAGATATCACCTTTGCAGTGAGCTATATATCCAGTTCATGCGGGAACCCAAAATTTGTCATTGGAAAGCAGAAAATGCATTTTGAGATATCTCAAAGGATCGGTGGATCTTGGTCTAGAATACAAGAAGAATGAAAACTTCTTCTTGACCGGATATTCGATTCGAGATCATGCAGGTAACATTGATGATAGAAAATCCACTACGGATTTGTATTCTTTATGGGATCCGACCAATATCATGGGGAAGTAAGAAACAACACTTTGTTTCTCGCTCTTCCACAGTGCCGAGTATCGTTCGCAGAGAAGCTATCTCTGTGAAGTGATTTGGCTACGCCGCATACTTTGGAAGGACTTGGAATACCACAGACAAACCGACCACCATGTATGTTGACAACGAAGGTGTTCTCAAACTTGTTCGCAATCCAATTTTTCACGAGAAAAAAAAGCACATTGAGGTTCGTGTTCATTTCATACGTGAACATGTGTTGAAGCACAACATCCACTTCAGCTTTGTCCAACGGCTTGAACAACGAGCATATATTTTCACAAAGTCACTTGCAGACGTGACAAGTTCGAGTTGTTCGAGCATTTCTCTCCTCATCTCTTCTGCATAATGCACAAATGTTGAATGTATTACTGAGAGTTTCTTAACCTCCTTATTTTTAAGGACTTTCCTGTTGTCTTCTTAACCTCCTTGTTCTTGAATGACAAGCTTGTGTGGGATACCAAAATGACAAATGATATTTTGGTATATAAAATTAATGATAGGCCCAGACTTTGTCAAAGTCAAAGGAATAGCTTCAACCCATTTAGTGAAGTATTTAGGTTGTGGTGATAATTGAATGATGTTGTTGAGATGATTTTGGATTGATTGCACCAATGAGGTCCAATCCCCATTGAGAGAAAGGCCATAAGTCTTGAGCAGGTTGTAATGCTTGACTAGGAATGTGGATAAGATCATAATGGAGTTGACATTTGACGCACTTCTTTACGTACGTACAACAATCCTTAGTAATTGTAGGCCAATAGTACCTATATATGATACGTTTGGCAATAGCATTGCCACTATGAAATGACCACCACAAATACCATCATGGGACTTCTTCAATTGCTTTAATTGATTCATGTGATTTAAGACAACATAATAGTATATCGTCAAAGCTACGTTTATAAAGGATACCTCCTATGATAATGAAGTGAGTGACATGTTGAAGAAAAGAGTGTTTGGTGCCTTGTAATAGGTCTGGGGGACTTTAGATTCTATGAGGTAATCAAATATCTGAGTGTACCATAGATCTGATGAATTTGTATTGATGTTGTGGATGGAAGGTAGCTCATTTTGATGTGAAGGATGATCTAAGCATTGGATGACTACAAACATCTTAGTTTTATCCTTTGATTTCTCTATTTTGAAAGGCACAAGGGATCCTAAGGAAGCCATAGTGTCAGCAAATCTATTAGAGGATTGTGGGATGGCTTGAATGGTATAATGATCAAACATGTGCCAGGAGAAAATCAACAAAACTTTATATTTTTGAAGTATTTCATTTTTACATTGGAATTCCCCTTTGACTTGGTGATGACAAAGTTGTAAATCTCCATAGATTTCCAGGACTTGGACACCTAAGAGAATAGTAGTTTGCAAACCCATGATTAAAGCTTCATACTCTACCATATTATTAGTGCACTCAAAATTGAGTTTAAATGATAATGGAATGGGAATGTCCCAAGGTGGTATGATGACTATGTCGGCTCCTCCACCTTCTTGGCATTTAGTGCCATCAAAGAAAAGGGTCATTTTGATAGGAACAAAATCTGATGTCATAATCCATCATATTCATCAATGTTATTAATGGATTCATCAAGAAAGCCTTCATGAGGTGGTTTTTTATCTGGAAGAGGTGCTTCAATGAGTTGATCAACAATGGCATGACCTTTAATGGAATTTTGTGTATAATTTCCAAGTCAAATTCAGTCATTAGCATGAGCCATCGGGTTATGCGGTCATTATGATATGGTTTGGCATGCATGGCTTTAAGTGGGTTAAAACTAGTGACAACGTATGTTTTGTGGTTTAAAAGATAGTGTCATAACTTGGAGGTGGCGAAATACAATGCACAACATAGTTTTTTCAGCCTCTGTATAACATGTTTCATATTCATGAAGTGTGTGGTTGATGTAATATATGCATGCTCATGACCTTGACTATCACGGTGGGAAAACATGGCTCTTAGGCATGCTCGGAAGTGGATATGTATAAGTAATATGGCTCCCCTTCACATGGTGGAGTGAGGATAGGTGGTGTCAAAATATATTATTTAATTTGATCAAATTCCAATTGACAATATGAGTCCCAATGGAACTCAACATCTTTGCAAAGCAGGTGATGAAAGGGTTGGCAAATGATTGAGAGTTGTGATATAAAGCATTGAATGGACTACAATTTTCCTTGAAGGCTACGTAGCTTGCTTAAGATTAGTGGGTGGAGGCATTTTGATGATTTCTAAATTTTGTGGGGTCGACTTCAATTCCATGGATAGATATGATAAACCCCAAAAAATTTTCCAATAAGAACACCAAAAACAAAAACACATTTTACAGGATTGAGACGGAGGAAAATTGAATAAGGTGGGTGAAGATCGATTCTAGGACTTTGAGATGGTTTTTTCCAAGATTTAGACTTTCTAAGGAGGTCATCAACGTAATCCTCAACAATTTTATGGATAAGGTCATGGAAGATGTATGTCATGGCATGTTGATATGTTGCCCCAATGTTTTAAGTCCAAAGGGCATGACATGATAAAAAAGGTTCCCCAGGGGTGATGAAAGATGTTTTGTGTTGATCGTCAAGTGCAATGATGATTTGATTATAACTAGAAAAACCATCCATGAGAGATAGCATTTTGTGGCCAAGTGGTTAAGTCGATGAGATGATCTATGTTTGGAAGAGGGAAATCATCCTTTGGGCAGTGAGGTTGAGATCCCTGAAATCTGTGCAAATGTGAATTTTTCCTAAAGACCTTGGTTACGGGGACAATGTTGGAGACCCATTGTGGATAATCAATAGGTATGATGAAATTTATGGTTAAAAGATGTTGCAATTCTTCCTTAACAAGGAGAGCTATATGGGGTGCATTTTGTGAGAGTTTTTGTTTGACTGGTTTGGCATTAGGATATGTGACGATGTTATGTATAAAAATGTTGGGATCAATTCCGGGCATATCACTATATGACCAAGTAAAGGCTTGGTGATATTTTGTTAGAAATGTTGTGAAGTCATGTAATTCTTTGGATCTAGATTTTGACCAACTTTGACTATATGGGGATCTGTGAGGTTCCTAGATTTACATCAAGTGTGGATTCATTGAGAAGAGTGGATGTTTTGGATGGTAGGGATTTATGAAGGAAGCATTCTTCAGCTCCCATGTGAGAGAGAATTTCTTGATCATCCTGACACTGAAGGATATCTACGGTAGGTAAATCTTCCTCAACCATGTTTGGTGAAACAAGTGGTAATGATTTGATGGAGCCCCCTAATTGATATGTGAGTGGTCCTAAGGATATAGTGTTGACTAAAAAAAATTTGGGTGGGATAGATACAATGTCATATGTGTCTCATGGAATTCTTAAATTTAGTGGGTGATGACGATTCTGATCCAAAAATGGGTATGGTTTCTTTCTCGGATGAAGGAGCTTTAGTAGTTTTAGGGTAAATTTTCTATAACCTAGGCCATTTTTCTCATATGGCTTGAGGGTGTGTAAGATGGGTTGATCATGTATTCCTTGTTCATAATGCCCCAAGGCCAAAAGCCTTTCCATGCACATGGTGAAGGTACATATGGGAAAATTTGGGATTATCAAGGGATTTGAGGTTTGATTTAAATGGTGTTGCATGGTGTAATTCAGGTTGATTGGGATGGTGGTTTATCAAACCCACCATAAACAAGATTTGTTTTAAGGTATGTGGGCCCATAAGAGATAATATCTCCCACATCAGGATTGTACATGGGTTGCTTATCGGGTGACCATATGTTTTTTTGGTGATGGAATAGAGTTAAGCATAAGAAGGTGATATTCCCCAAGAGTGAGACATTTCACAACTTCTATAATAGAGGAATCATCTGGTAGTTTAGAAGAAGGTACTAATGTGCTAGTGGATGCTTGATCAAAGACTTAGAGATGGATTTAGGTACTAATACATCATTTGGATGATACATCATATAACATCAACAAATGGATTCGGGTCAATGGGGACTGTGTAAGTCTTCCCTTCATGTTCATACTTAAGGAAGCGATGGAGAGTTGAAGGAATGCAATGCATGGTGTGCATATCCAAGGATGTCCTAATAACATATTATATTGGAACTCTCCTTCTATAATGTAGAAGAGTTCTGGTAGGGTTTTAACACCAACTTTAAGTGGTAAGATGATAGTGCCTAGTGTGGGTGTGATTGTGTCATTAAATGAACACAATAGGACCGGGTTTGAGTGAAAACCATGTTGGGTAATCTAAGTTTTTCAAAGGCTAGAGAGGATATAATGTTGATAGTGGCACCACTATCAATCATGACTCTTTTGATAGAGATATCATTGACTTGAGTAGTGATAAAAAGTGGTAGGTCATGGTCTTTTGGTCTAAGAGTGGGTATTTCATATGTTTCAAAAGAAATTGTGTGGATGCTTTCAAGGAACACCTACAAAATTTGTAAGAGGGGATGAGTCATTGGATGAGATAGTAATAGATTGAAGTGCTTCTATCATGGCTTGTTTGTAAGGTGGCGATGTCTGAATGAGTTCATAGAGTGACATTTTGACAGGGATTGGTGTAATTGTTTAGCGGCTATTTTTAATGTAGTGAGAGAAAGAGGGGTGGTTTTATCAAAATTTTGGCTTTAGATGATGATGATTGATTAAGATCTTTGGGAGCTAGTGAAATTGAGACCTTGGGTTTATCGATGATGTTGATGATCCTGGTGGTGGGGGTATAGCGATAGTGTCTTTTTCTTGTTCGATTTAGAAGATTTTGTTTTCATAATTTTGTGAGCATGTGGTGATGTGCACAACATTGATTTGATGATCGGGGGCTTTAGAGAAGACTCAATCGATGGTGTTGATGTTGAAGTTGGAGTAGGATGGGATGGGAGAAAGAGTGAACTTTTCCCATCTTCTGAATCTTCTGATGGAAGGCTTTACAATCTTCTATGGTGTGACCCTAGGTTCTGTGATAATCACAAAAGTATTAAAATCATACCAGGTGGGTTTCCACCCTTGATGATTTGATGGCTTTGGAGGGGGTAATGTGATTAGTGATTCTTGTAATAGATTATCCAAAATGGTAGCATACCACCCTTTTGGGCCGAATGCCACTGGGGATTGATTTCGATAGGGGACAAGTGAAACGGGTTGCTTAAGTTTACTCGGGTGGTCATGGTGGTCTCATAGTTGTTCCAATGAATGGGTGACAGGGGTCTTGTATAGGTGGTGGCTGCAAGGGATACTTGGATTGTATGGGGATAAATGGACGAGGGTCAGATGTAATTATCCATTGTGGGATAGTGGATGTAGTGTAAGGACTCACTGTAGGAACATGATGAATGTTTTTCCCTATAATAATGGGGTGATTAATGGGTATAAGGAAAGAGGGATCATTCGAGGGTCCTTGATTAAGGTTTTGGAAAACATTTTGTTCAGAGATCCTATGGGTCTCGGTTTTGGCATGACAAAGGGTTCTTCAAAAGAAGGTATGCCCCTTGGATGAAGAGGTGGTGGAGGACCACGGAAATGATAAGTTTCATCATAATGAGGATTTTTAAAGACTTGGACAACATCCTATTTATTTGGACCCTTCAAAGTCTTGGATGAACTCGGTGTATTTGTTGACATTGATGCTAATGAAGGAGAGGGGTTCAAATAATACGGTTAATATAGTCCACATGATTTTTAGGATTATTGATTTTTGTAGTTTGTTGATGACTAAGATTCTTGGTGGATTTAGATGGGGGTGACTGAGCTAAAAATGTTTCTAATGGTATCATTGTTATGTTTGCAAATCTGGAAGCAGGTGTAGTTGCAGTAGTATTTGTTGATGTAGGCATGGATCCCAAAACAATGTCGGGTAAAGGTATGGGAAGGAGTCTAGTGGTAAGTGGTGGTTCAATGACCATGGGTTTATCTGGTGTTGGTATCAATTTGGTAGGCATTGAATCAACTGACAAGGGTAAGGGAGTAGTTTTATGTTGAGTGGAGCAGGGGAGAGTTATGTAATAGTGATTGTGTGTTCATTGGCCTCTGAAAGGATTATGTGGATTTTGTTTCACTAGGCAATAAAGCAGATGAAGAAATGGGTTCAATTTTTGTTATTGTGTTAATGGTGTGGATGACATTAGCTTGTGGTGATTCAGATGATGAGGGATGATTCAGGAAGGGTTGTTTGAATATATCAAGGTTTTGGTTTGGAGGCACATTTGGATTATCTAAATGGAGGTCACCCTTGTCAATCAAATCCTAAAGGATATTGTGAAAAGTGTGACATCTTTCTATGTCATGACCATTTACTCGATGGAATTTGTAATAATCATTATCATGGTACCAAATGGGCTTTGATATTGATATGTCAATAGGTCAAATGAGAGGTAATGATATGATATTAGAAGTGAGTAATTTGTCAAAAAATGCACTATAAGTTTCTGCTTATGGGTGTGTAACTATGTTGTTGATGAACTCGTTCAACAACATAGGATTTTCTTTGGGAGAATATTTGACCACAACAACATTAAGTTGTTTTAGTTTTATCTGATTGGATGTTGATTTAGATGGGAACTCTACTTTTGGTTTCTTGGGGATGAAGCTTCACCCACCCATCTTCTAGAGCTCATAAATTCCAACTTATGGGCCATGGTGAAGGCTTCATCAAAGGTGTGGAATGATTGGATTTGTAAAGTGGATGAGATATGCTTAGCACAAATGCAACAAAAAAATATCAATCAATTTTGTCTGTGGTAATGTGAAGGATAATTGATTGGTTACACCCTCCAATGGGTGAAAAATTAGGTGATGGATTCATCTTCAAATTTTCTAATGGCATATAAATCATTAATAGTGATTTTGCGAGCTACATTTATGGAGAAATGGTCTAGGAAGAGTTGGGAAAGTTGCACAAAAAGGAAAATAAGGAATGTTGTGGAATACTTATTATACCAGTCCAAGGAAGGACCAACAAGAGACATAGGGAATGTTCTTAGCATTAAATCTTGATCATGGGATATCAAATAACATGCATGGAAAAAGCATGAATGTGTTGTTGAGGGTCCTCTTTGCTGTAGAACTTGATAAACTTAGGGAGTTCCCAGTGTGGGGGATATGGTTTGTATGGTACAAAGGATGAATGGGTTCATTGCATATTTTTTCATAGGAGAGAGTATTTTTGGATGAGGATGAGGTAGCCTCCAAACTAGATATGTGGCTTAGGAGGGCCTGGAGAGGGTCTTCCTGAGCCTGTTGGCCCGAAGATGGGCTAGGTTGATATGAGACTAGGGGAGTATGCCTGATGTTGTTGTAGAATGTCTTGTTGATAAGGAATGTTTGTTTGAGGGATGTTTTGCTGATAAGAGAAGTTAAATTGATAAGGGTTATTTTGTTGTGAAATGTTATGTTGTGCGGCATCGTATTGTGGAATATTTTGTTGAGGTGCATGTTGTTGATGAGGAAAGTTTTGTTGAGGATGTTCTACTGATAGGGAATGTTCTGTGATGGAATGTTTTATACTGGGATGTTTTGCGATGGGATATTTTGTTGAGAGAGAGTTTTGTTGGGGAAAGAACCTCATTTGCAAAGCACTAGATTGTGGAGTTTGAATGTACTTGGTATGGTGTCGATATTTGTGTAAGAGGATGTGAATATGTGGGAATGTGTTGGGATGGTGTAGAAGAAGTAAAAATGATGGTGCTTGCTTTCAAAATGTTTTGTTGTGGAATATTTTTTGTGGGATGTTTTGTAATGGCATAGATTGTGACATAGAAATCAAAGGTTGAGAGAGTTGTGGCATGTATTGCAAGGCGGGATGTGTACTTGAAATAACACTGGTGTTAATCATTGGTGTTGTTGAAGGGATAGACATGGTAATGCTTTGAATAGGAATGATATTCTGTTGGGATATATAAAGAGTAGAAAGAGGAACAAAACTTAATGATGATGTTGATACCTGTGAGGAGCCCGAAAAGAGCCATCGTGGAGGTAGTGGCACTACTTTGGGGAGTGTGACCCTATAGAAGGACTTGGAGGAAGACATAAATTGTTGGGTGGGCACATTTTGTGATGAGATCATATGGAGATCATAGATAGATGTTGAGGAAACATCAGATGTTTTAGGGTTGACTTGCAAAAAGGTTGCTCATCCAATGTGTCAAATGGATTGGAAGAGCTAGTAGCATTCTAGGATTGACTAATGCTTGGTTTTTAGGTTGAGCTGAAGTATCAAAAAATAACTACTGATAATGGTTCTTGGTTTTGTTTAATGAGTTGTGCAATGGTGGGTAAAGGGTTGTGAGTGTGTGTAATATATTAGTGGTGTGAGTGACTACATTTGAATATTTCTCACTACCAGGTATGCATTAAGAGCAATGGGATTCAAATCTAACATCTCCTCAAAAATAGGATCACCCCCATTATAAAATGGGAGTTCAGGTGCAATGGGAGAAAATGAATGTTTGATTCCGATGTGTAAAGAATTTATCCATGGTATTATTGTGGAGAATGAAAGGATTGTTGTCCAATTTCATTGTTATGACCAAACCCTACTCCATTCCATGTTTGCGTGTTAGAAAAGGGATTGGATGTGTTCATTTGATAAAGCAATGTTTGTGGTTGCATTGGTGAAGAAATTGTTACTGGGAGTGGTGTAGTGTGAAGTGGGGCTTGAAGTTGAAATATAGGGAATGAGGTAGACATATTTTCAGATTGTTGGTTATGTGCTTGTTGTCTAGTGAGAACCATGATAAAAAAACACACACAAAATAAATAGTAAAATGATTAATGACTAAATGTATTGATTAACAATCAACAAGAAAAGGCAAGTAGAGTGTTATTTTATTCTTATCTTAATTAATTATGAAAGGTGAAATGTGTAAAATAGTCAATGAGGGTCCTAAGAAGTGGTTATCTAAGGTTGGTTTCAGGTGTGTTTAAAGGCGGAGTCCTCGATATACCTAAAGGTACGTGAGGCACAACTTTGTATTATTGTTGTCGTACGGGTGTATATTGGGGCCTACCCCTCACTTCACGGTCCCATTGCGATAATAAGGGAGTCAGGTGTTGAGCCAAAATATACCGATAAACAGGTGTTTATACTCACGCAGAACACCAATTTGGTTTCCTGTTGGGTGATGAAATCCCAATCAGTTTCACCTGGGTGGGAGTTGTTTGATGCATTTTTTATTTTGACGTGGTTTAGTTGTGTGTGAGGGAGGAATAAGTGAATGCAACAAATTTACCTTCCTAATTAAGACTATGTGATCAAGAAGAATGCAAATTGTTTATTTTAGAATCCCAAAATGAAATGTTGCTTTTGATGAGGACAAGCAAACAAAAATGCAAAATGAAAAGATAAAAGATGGTTTTAGGACTTACCATGAGAGCATTCCTATTTTTTTTTTTTTTTTTATTCTTTTGGCAATTATTGGATTTTTTTAGCAAATCTAGAAGGTATTATTCCTAGAGAAACAATGCCTACAATTTGATTAGAAGAAGCAGAAAAAACAGAGAAAAACTACAAATTGTTAATAAAATGTTAAGAAAAACAACATAGGGAATCACTAGTGATTTAGGGAATCAGCCAATTAAGCCAATCGCACATTAGCATCGATGAAAAAAAAAATCAAAATGATGATAAAATAATGAAATTAAATAGGGATTAAGGTCCCACCGGGCATGCCAAAATGTCTCACATGGTTTTTACCTTGGTTGTCTTGACAATTTCAAGAGGTAATAACCAAACTCGACCTCGATATGGCGGGGTTTCTAGGATACCCATAGATGTGGATTATGTTTTTTTGCACACCATTTTAAAACAAGAGATAAAAGGCTTCTTTACTTAAAAAACAAAACTTCCTATAAAAGCTATAAATATTATATCAAGATATTATTGATGATTAGAAAACATTTCAAGCTTTATTTAGTACATATGATTGTGTATACAAAGTTGTTAGATAAGCATGTGATTATCACTTATTTTTCTAGATACATATATGACTAATGTGGATTATGATTACATCCATAAGTTAAACTCCTAGTCTTTATAGAGATTTTCAGAAACAAGAGAATGAGATTCAATTGAATCATTGGTTTCGTCCTCTTCTTCAATTCCAAGTTCGGGGATGGAAATGTAATCCTTAGTGAAGAAAGTCTTTGAATATTCTTCCTGGTGTCAGATTGGTGGGCGAAGGTAGACTCTAAACTAGAGATGTTGATGTGGCTGATGGAATTGGATTCAGAGGGTAGTACGGTAATCCTCCTCCAGATGTTCAAGACCGGTCTCATATTGTCATTCGTATTGAATGAGATCCTCTTGAGCCTTAGTGCTTCATCATATGCCTCCCAAAAGGCATCAATGGCTTCCCGAATGTTTTATGTTTAGTTAAAAATGGCCTCCAAGTGATCAAATGGAGCTTCTGGATCACACAGTTCAAGATCGTGGAGCAAGTTGTATTGCTCCCAGTATAATGGATGGCGGACAACAGGAAAGGAATCAATTGTTGGCAAGTTAGAACCTCCTAATGCCATCTGAAGACATCATGCTAGATAGAGGATTAGTAGATAACAAGGAAAAACAAAACATTTTGATTAGATTTAGCAAAAAATGATGAAAAATCATGAAAACATAGGAATCGCTAGCGATTTAGAGAAATTGTTGGTGATTCAGAGAAATCACTAGTGATTGGGGTAATCGCTAGCGATTATTGTGAAAATATGATAATTTTTACAAACATAGCTTAAGCTAATGATTTGAGTCATTAATTTAACAAAACAAATTACTATTCAACATATTAATGACATATAAGCAAAGATATACTGTTTTTATATCTAAACTAAATCAAAATGAGTGATTTACCTTGCAGAGTGTATTGGTGGATGGAAGAATGGAAGAAGGTAGTTGAGGATGAAAATGAAGAATCCATGATAAATCGACATCTATTGAGAAAGCGTAACATTAGGTAATGTTATTGAGAAGTGCTTGGATACTTGATGAATTAGGATTGAAACAACGTAAACATGTAAAAGAATTTGTGTTGAGAAGTCATCCCAAACGAGTACGCAATATAAGCTATATAAGATCACCGGTATCGGGCAAATTGCCATTTGATTTTCCAGAGAGAAACTAGTTTGGTTAGAAAATCACATGATTTCCTTCCATTTTCAGCTCAAAACGATGCATTTCAAGGTGATGAGGATGGGGGATGGTTAAAAAATCATGAGCTAAGTTTGTTAGGATGGGAGAACTTGCTTTTTGGAGGATTTGGCTAGTTAGAAGGCTAGTTAGTTAGGAAATAGGTTAGTGCTTTTTAGGAAGTGGTTTTAGAAGTGGTTTAGGTTAGTGAGGTGTCCAAGTTAACTCAATGAGGTGTGAGGAACATCCAAAATTTTGAGCTCAATGTTAATGAAGAAAGCATCACTTGGGATCTATTTAAGGGATACTTTAGGTAGCGTTGGTTTTCACAAAATCAACTATGATTAGAAAATGTCTGAATTTTAGACATTAGCACAAGTAAAACTGATTAATCGAGTATTGGGAGAAGTTTACAAAATTCTCAAACATGTACTATCGACACTAAAATTTTCCTCCGTAATTTCTATTTCATTAATGTATGTATTAGGAATAGGATGTTGTTAAGTATAATTAGTAAGAGTAGCGTCGATAGAAGATAACTATCGGTGCACAAGACGGGTGCCGCCAATAATGTGGAGTACGGTAACAATCAAAGTACAATAGGAATGTTGTAAAAAGTAAATATTTGTCGTAAGTGGTCCGGTAATGTTAAAATGTCAAAGTTTGGGTAATTAGAGAAGTAAGGTCTACATGATTAGGAATTAGAAATATTATATTGGTAATAAGGACAAGGAGTGAGGTCATAAATATTTTGTGTATTTTATTTGTAAAAAGTCTAAAAATGTGGAACCCGTGTAAAATGATAAGGTTTATCTTATCTTAACAGATAAGCTTACATGTACAGATAAGAGTTAAGGTATGGAATATGATTCGTCAGAGTGGATTTCTTATCCTATCTTAGAGATAAATAGAGAGCCACCCCTCATTTAGCATAGAAGGAAGTAGTGAGAAATATTGTAGGAAGTGTGTGAAGGAAGCCATCAGTTTAAAGGTGTGTTGAAGAAGCCATTAAGAGGTGTAATTGTAAAGTTTCTCCCATAGTCTTGGTGAAAGGCAAGTGAAGTCAATAACACTTGAAGTACCTCATGGGTGAGATTGTAACAGTTTCATGTTAATATTATAATTTATTTTGATATTTCAGATTTGTCATCATTATGTCTTATCATAGTCGATGGTATTCTTAAGTTATGTTGTTGTTTTGTTTCAGTTACATCCACAAAACTAAAGGTTGTGCATTAGTAAATAATCATAAAGACGAGGAGTTCTCGGTGAAGAATTATCATAGTGCGGATTGGTGATGACATTTTGGTTCCGTTGCACGGGACCATTCCTCGTTAGGATTTTCCGGAGAGATATTCCCACTTAGTCAAAAATCAATTAGAGGGTAACCTTGTTTTTACTATGCATAGTAGTTACCATGGTAAAGTCATTTTTGCCATGAATAAGTAGTTACCATGGTAAAGTCATTTTGCCGGAATAGTATTTACCGCAAAGAAAGTCACTTTTACCGTGAATAGTATTTACCGCAAAGAACTTCACTTTTACCGTGAATAGTATTTACCGCAAAGAAACTTCACTTTTACCGTGAATAGTGTTTACCACTCGTAAAGTCGGTTTTTACCATGCAGTAAGTCAAGTTTTACCATAGTTTACCGTGGTCATTTCTATTTTACTGTAGAAAGGTGTAAAGTCACTTTCTAGTATAGTGATTCCAATTATTTGTACACATAAGTCTTGTTGATTGTACTTGTGAGTTGGTATTTCACTGGTTACTTTTGAAAATGGGAAAGATTCCTGTTTTTTCAGCTCAATCTAATGAAGATGCTTCTTCTTTCATTCAAGAGTTTAAGCGATCTTGTATTTGTAATGGCCTTATCGTAAGGGAACAATGGACTAAATTTTTTCCTACCTTTTTGGATGGTTCAAAGACTTAGGTGGTTTGAAACACTAGGTGATAATGTGAAAAATTCATGGGATTTATTAACGAAAGTTTTCTTGAAGAATTTGGTGAACAAAATATGCAGATCTCATGATCAAGATCACAAAGCTATCCCTAGGAGAGAAGGAGAAGATAAGGGATTATCATGCTCGTGTTCTGAGCTAAGGAGGAAGCTCGATGCCCAGATCCGAAGGAAGGACTAGCGGATGGGTTGATGAATGGCGTGGATAATCTCCTCTGTAAGCACTTCATTCTTGGGATGAAGCCGAGAGATCGGACAACGAGTGAAGTATGACCTCCAGCCTACCATCAACAAGCAAAGGAGATTGCAAAGAAGGCAAGAAGAAAGCATGGAAGAGGAGCCCAAAGAAATTGTTGCTAAAGTAGAGCCTACACCAGCACCTTTGGTCCTGAATCCACAACCACTCCCGGTGAGCACAAATATTTCTCCTAGTACATCTACTAAGTATGAAGATCTGCTCAAAAAGATGGGTCAGTTAACTATTAATCTTCTTCAAGGAAAGGAATTTAGTTCTCAGGGAGGAGATAGAGGTCCAAAAAGAAATATTTCTGAAGTTGTTTGTTATGGTTGTTATAAAAAGGGTCATTATAAGTATAATTGTCCGTATAGAGCTTCTACATCCGGTAAAGGAGATAATGATAAAGGAAAACACTCAGTGAATTCTTTTGATGTAGTAGATAAGAGCAGAAATAATGAAGTAGATGTGTTTGTAACAAAAAGAAAGAAAGAAAAAGATAATCAAGATGGAAATGATCCTAAGAAGATGAAAGAAGAAACTAGTAAGAAACATAGGAGAAGAAAGTTGGGTGTGCAGGATTTTCTGATTTCACAGGGGCAAGGACCATACTCCATCTTGGAAGATCTATCTAAAAGGCCTGTAAATATTACATATGGTCAACTCTTGGCTATGTCTTCTGAGAAGAGGCGGGAGTTGCGAGGTGGACTCAATGCTCGAAGAAGGAAGGAGGTTGAGGTCCCTATTTTGGAGGCAGAGGCAGATCCCTATGCTCCACAAGCTGAGGTATTATGTAATGGTATTTCAATTCATGATGTCTTAGTTGATGGAGGTGTTGCAGTTAATGTAATGACCGAGTCTGTAATGAATATGTTGGGTTTAAAAATTGATCGCCCTTCAACACTTATGTTAAGGTCATTAAATAAAGGAAAAACTAAACCAGAAGGTGTAGTTTCAAATGTGGCAATATCTGTTATGGGTGTGGTATGTGTGGTAGACTTTTAGGTGATGAAAAATGGTACTGTTGCGTACCCAATCTTTGCTTTGGGAAGACCATGGCTAAGGAGAATTCATGCAAGAAACTACTGGAATGAAGGTTTCATGACACTTGGACGTGGTAGAGAGAGGGTGAAGATAAATGTGATCCCTCGACATCATAAGGCATAACTGTGGGATTCAAGTGATGAAACTGATGATTGGACATCCTCTGATTACTCTAGTACCAGTGAAGTGGACACTGAAGATGAAGAAAGCGAGGTGGATGTTTCAGTCATGGATATCCTTCCAGTCACACCAACTCATGACCCCATAAAATTATCTGAAGAAGAAGTTGATGATCATCTCCAACAAATAAATATTGGTGATGTTGTGATGGAGAGTGAGAAGGAATCCTACCTCCAGCTCTTTCGAAGGTACATACACCTATTCACTTTTGATTACAAGGAACTCCGTCAAGTAAGTTGGGTAGAACATTCTATTGAGCTGGTAGATGGTGCTAAGCCCATAAAGCAAATGCCATATAGAATGAATCCTATTTATGGTTGAACTTGGATATTACTCTTTGATGGGAGAGTGTTTTCCACAAGGATCATCGAAAAAGGGATATTACGAAAGTGAGGAAATGAGAGTACGGAAAAGAGCAGAAAGGCAAACATGCGGAATTATAGATATCAGAGTAATTCTTTATGTTTGCGAAGTCACAGTGGATTGAAAACAAGATCATTCGTATCGGACAAATAAGATGGAATTCAAAGACACAAAGTTCTGTAAATAACATCTGCCAGAACACAAAGTTTCTTAACGTAACACAGATTCATTATCAAGGAAACAAAGTTCCTTCTTGGTTGTACAAGATCACCGTGCTTGCAGAGTCAATCGGTGAGACTAACGAATTTGGGATAAATGATCTTCACCAGGAAAATAAATGAAAGCTTAGGAAAAACAGGGATCAGATAGACAAAGAAAGGAAAGTCCTCTGTATTGATTTCTTTATGATCTATTTACACTCCCAGAAAATACGCCAAGTTCTTCCTCTACCTGTGGCGTAGAAATGCCGTTATATAGATTACAAATCAGTTACCCTTCGTAACCGTTTCTTTAATCAAGAACCGTTAAGGACTGCCAGCCGCAATACCTCAACCTATTACAAAGAAAACGGAAAAGAAAGGGAAGAGGAGAAAAGAACAAGGAGAAGAAGGCAGTGGCGATCGGCGAGAGGACCCACGACTTGAAAAACCGCTTTGTCGAGAATCTCTCTAACGCCTCGGCTATGTCCACCTTGCCACGAGTGCAGCGTCTTTGGCGAAGGCTGCGTCCAAAATCCAGGCGTTCCTCTATCTCTTTATCAAACTCGGCGTGAGTATGATAATCATTATTAGCTTCTTGATAGCGGACTCGGCGGCGAAATTTGTTCTGTTCTGAAACTTGATCTTCATACAGTTTGAAAAAAAACAGCATATTCGGGTAGAGCGGGAAAAACCAAGTATGAATGGCTTTTGGTTCGCTAGGGACATGTGAGACGAATCACGCGAAACACGCGGCTCGGCGGTTCGGGTGAAAAGCAGGAGAAGACGCCTGAAATGCATGTTGGGACACTCGGGATGAAAAATGTGCGAAAGACGCGGTTCGGGTGAATCGGCCGAAAATGGAACAACTCGCACTTTTGGCTTCGGGACACTTGGAACAAAAATGTGCGAAGTGCGCGACTCGGGCGTTTCGGCCGAAAATGGAACAGAGCGCACTTTTTTGACTTGGGGGACAGTTGGAACAAAAATGTGCGAAGTCGTGCGCGACTTTCGGGCGATTTGGCCGAAAATGGAACAGAGCACACCTTTTAACTTGGGACAGATGGGACAGGAAAGCGCGAAGTACGCGGTTCGGGCGGACCGGCCGAAAATGGAACAAAAGGCCCGTTTGAACTTGGGACATTTGGGACAAAAAGTTCCGAGTCTGCGCAGTTCGGCCGGTTCGGCCGAAAATGGAGCGACTTGCACTTTTTACTTGGGCTATTTGGGACATGCAAGAGCGAAATCGCGGTTGGGAGTTTCGGCCGAAAAGGTTCAACTTGCACTTTTTGACTTTGGGGCAGGTTGGGGCGAAAACTTCCAGCGGGCGAAAATGGAACAACCGGGGATTTCGGCCGATCGGGAGCGAGCGCTTGGAACTTGGGACACGCGGGACAAAAATGTCAAACGAGGCCCGAAAAGGAACAAAATGACCCAAAACATAGATTTTCTCAATTTCACGACTTATGCACTTAAGAGAAAAACACTTAAACTCAAAATTTTGAAATTTTTACTTTTATCGGAGAGGGGAATTTTGAGTGGACAACGGTGGCTCCTTACAGGGATGACTTGGCATAATTCAAGGAATGAGGCAAGGCAAGAACTTAGACAAACTTCGGTGGAAGTAGACCGATGCCTTATCCATTGGGCAACGGAGTCAAGAAGAGACCAATACGAGAGAACACACACAAAACAAAAGGAGGAAGGAAACACGCCAAAACGCGAAGCAAAAGCCTTGTCACGAGAATATCTGAGGGCTCCTAATCACCTAGGACTTGAACAACTTGAGATATTGCCCACTATAAGGAAGTGGGAGAGAAGAACCATCCATGTAATCAAGATAAAAGGAGTTCTCACCAGCAAAGTGCCTGATCTTGAAAGGTCCGAGCCACAGGGAATCGAACTTTCCATGGCTGCCACGAGGTTCATGCCTTTTATCCCATAGCAATACAGTGTCTCCAACTTGGAAATCTCTGAACCTAGCTTTCTTGTCAAACAGGACCTTTACCTTCTGCTGGTGAACAGATATCCTATCAATGACCTCAATCTGTCTTCATTCGACTTGTGCGGTACATAATTCTCTTGTCAGGGCATCTCGAAACAGTATCTTGATGGCCTTCATTAGGTGCAAGGCGGCGGTTCCACTTCCTTTGCAGTTGAGCTTCTACTCCATATACCACTTGAAAAGGAGACATCCCAATAGCTCTCTTTGGTGTAACCTGTCATGCCCCAAAGAGCATCATAGAAACTTCTTGTGCCGGTTTCGTTGAGACTCATTTACTAACTTTACGATAATAGTCACCAAATTTTTGTTAGTAGATTACTTGTCCATTGCCACGAGGGTAGTAATCGAAGAGTGAGACAAAGAAATGCCATACCCATAGCGAAGTCCATTATCTCGGTGAAGAGAAGTTCGAGGCATTATCATTCGATCTTATTAGGTACACCATACCTTACCAAGATGTTCTCTTTGATGAAGTTGCATACCACTTGAAGTAGTGCTCTTAAGCTGGAATAGCTTCCACCCATTTGGTGAAGTAGTCGGTGGCGATTAGCACATGAGTGTGACCAGCACTAGAAGCGAGGATTAAGTGTACCAGAAGTCAAACCCCCTTTGTTGAAATGGTTCCTCAATCACAAGCGGCTTGAGAGAGCGAAAAAAGCCAATTTAGGTCTTCCCACAAAGGTCGACAAGCCTCACATTTCTCCACCCACTTGGATGCATCTCTGAACAAAGAAGGCGAGTAGTACCCTCCACGGAGTATCTTATGTGCTGTGACCGTTGATGAATAGTGCCCTCCACATGCTTGATCATGAAAATGAGAGAAATTTTCTCTGTTGTTCCTTGTCCACACACTTCAAAAATCTCCCATCTAAGCCACGCTTGAACAAAGCATTTTCCCATAATACATATTGTCTTGATCTCAATTTAACGAGTCCTCTTTTCTTTGGCGGTTAAATGAGAGGGCATTCCCATAGGTGAGAAAATGGGCGATGTCGGCATACCATTAAATCAAGTGAACTAAGGAAACGAGCAGTAGGAAGGTCGACTTTCTTTTCAGCAACTCATGTTTAGCTCCTTGACAATGAGCTCACAAAGACCTTTTCCACGAACCAGCTTGAGTGACAATGTCAATGTCATACTCTTGGACCTTAGCACCCAATTCCCTCTCTTGGATCCAAATTCTTGTTGTGTGAGAATTGACTTAACGGTGGTATCGGAACCAACACCATGGAGTGAGAGTTGAGGATGTAAAAGCGAAAGCTTGGCGACAACTTTGACCACTTTGCAAAAGCATGCTTCTCCATCATGGTGTATTTTAACTCATGATCCTTCAGAATATAGCTCATGAACGCAATTGGTATCTCATGCTCATCAGAGTCTTCTTGAGTTAACACAAGACAGGTATTATCTGTAGCATAGCAATAGATGATGAAATCTTTGCTGAAATCAGGACAGGCTAAAACAGGAGTTTTAGCGATAGCTCTCTTAATACCTTCAAAGGATTCATTTCCCTCAGAGGACCAACCGAATGTTTGCTTCCCTTTCATCATCTGAGAAATATTCAAAGTTAACTCTGCAAAATCAGGGATGAATCTTCTCAAGAAATTTATCTTACCAAAGAAGGAGTGCACGCCCTTCTTGCTGGTTGGGAGAGGAATTTGCTGGATAGCTTGTACTCGTTCAGGGTCAATCTTAATACCATCCTTGGAGACAATGTGCCCTAGTAGTTTTCCCTCAGTGACACAAAAGACAGATTTTTTAGGGTTCAGAGAGATTCCATGCTCTCTGCATCTCAACAGAACTGCTTCTAGGTGATCAAAATGATCCGCTCTTGTCTTTGAAAACACTGTCAGGTCATCAAGATATATGACAATACATTTCCCTTTCAAACTCCCAAAGGCCAGATCCATAGCTCTCTGGAAAGTTGCACCAGCATTAATAAGCCCAAAAGGCATTCTCTTGTAGGCAAAGGTACCCCAAGGAGTAGTGAAAGCCGTTTTATGTTGATCTACAGTATCCACCTCTACCTGATTATATCCAGAAAACCCATCAAGCATAGATAACATTTCAGATCCTGTTACTGCTTGCAATACTTGATCCATCATAGGCAAAGGGTAATTATCCTTCAGAGAAGCTTTGATTCGAGTTTAAAATCAACACGAATGTGGATCTCACCATTTTCTTCCTAACGAGCACAATATTTGCAATCCATGTTGAATGGTGAATGGGAAAAATAATTTTAGCCTTGAATGACTTACGTATCTCTGAAAGATGGTGTCAGCTACTTTGGGGTTGTATTGTCTCTGTTTCTGCTTGAAAGGCTTGATTCCAGGCTTCAGAGGAATAGAGTGCTGGCATATCTTTTGGTTTGAAAGCTTTCAAATCTTCATAAGAGTAAGCGAGAACATCCTTATACCTCTTCAAAAGATCAATTGCTTTTCTCCTCTCATCTGCTGTGCAACATTTTCCAATGTTCACGAGCTTGGGGTCAGAAGAACTCCCAATGTCAATCTTATCGTACTCAGCTGATTGTTGAGGCCCAGAAGAAGCTCTAGATTTCACATACCTGTCATGCTTATCAAATAGTTCCTCCAAACTTACCAACCCTTTAGGAATCTTGTTTCCTTTGAGATTGATGCATCCGTCTTGACCTGTTTCTTCCCCTTGGGCGACTGCTTTGTCAAAGGGCACACTCTCACGAGGTAGGTTGTCACTTCCCTCAAAATACAGTTGTTCGAAATTGCCCTTGAGTTCAAGGAAGGAAAGCAAATGTTGATCATCATTGAAAACTTGCCAGTTATTGGTATTGTCAGGTACACTAGGCCGATGGACCATTTCATAGTGAACTTATCTGAGAGAAATCGGGATGAGGAATTAGTAGAGATCTGAGGCGGCTAGTGAGTCAGCCTGCTTGTTCATCTCCCTAAACCTTTGCTTGATGGAGAAAGCATCCGAGGAATTCAATAGAATCCCAGACTTGATTCTGGTAATGCTTCAGCCTTCCATTTTTTACTTGATAAAGGCTCCTGACTTGCTTTACAATTAATTCTGCATCACCACGAGCCAGAAGATTCTTCACACCTTGTTCTTTGGCCACTTGCAGTCCAAGAATGAGAGCCTCATACTCTGCTTTGTGTTATTAGTGTTTTCGAACTGCAACTTAAATGAAAAAGGATGAAGGACACCTTCCGGTGACACCCAGCGAACACACAGCTCGAGAACCGGTGAGAGAACAACTTCCATCAAATTCTAAAATCCAAATACCATTAGGATCTTTAGGTGACATTCTGGGAAGTTGGATTTCATCAGGGGACATAATCATGTAATTGCCATGACCCATATCCTCATAGAGTATTTGTGCTCTAGGATCATCTATTTTCTGCACAATATACTCAGACTGCTTCTCGGGCAACAACTTCTTCATTTGTCCATTGACAGGCACGAGTGCATGCGACCGGTCCATTTGGATTTCTCCACCCACATCTTTGCAGAAGTTCCTACTTAGCAACATCCCGTATGAAGGAGGGATATCTGCTACTAAGATAGTAGCCAACACTTTCTTTTCAGGCAAGGCGGCAAAAGCCACTTGTGCATCTTTAATCCTCCCAGACCAGGGCACTTCTTTGCTTTCCATGGAGTAACGGGATCCATAAGTGCGAGTGAGGTCGGGCCTAAAGCATGAGCTACTTTAGCGAGCATTACATTATCTGAGGCTCCTGAGTCAATGACACAATTACTGAGCCTATGGCCAGCTATAAGAAGTGTTACATAAAAAGGTTTAATTTTGTCACCAGGAGAGGTGACAGCAGCTACCAGGCTAGGCTGTGGTGCAGAAGAAGGAGTAGGCAAAAGACCTTTAGAGGTGGTCTTGGAATGGGAATTAACAAATTGAATCATCTTGGCAAAAGCTTTGGGATGGGTTTGATAGTATTCAGCTTCTGAGATTTGTACCTTGGTCTTTTTTAGGTGATCAACAATATCAAAGGATCCAGAAGTGGACGGGCCATCATCATTTGGAATTCTAGGCTTATCAACTTTAGGAGAAAAAGAAGAAGCAACTTTGGTAACTGGATTGATAGGACTCACCTTTGGTGTAGACGAAGTAGGGATAGGAGATCCTCTTCTTGCAATTACAGGGATAGTTGCCAACTGCTCCTTGGATTTCTTAGGTGGCTGGGTCACCTTCTCCCTCTGCTTTATGCATTCTCGAGTCATGACAAAAAAGATTCACTTGTTCATGTCTGCTACCACTTCATCATAATCATCAATGCCCTCAGTGGTAAAGAAATTCACTCGAGATCCCTCAAGTTCCTCTGCCTCATCATCAAATTCTCTCGCAAACTCTTCGCAAGCTTCGTTATCTTCATCATCATCTGGTTCTTCCACCTCGCGAGTCGCATTGTGAGGGACTCTAACGGGAGGTCCTTGAAGTGCTAATCTTGTTTGAGAAGCGAGCAAAGCGATTCTGGGCTGAAATTTCTCCTCGGAACGTCTGCATAAGGGCGTCTTGAGCCGATTGTTTCTTTATAGCAATAAGATCATTTGCAAGTTTACGAACTAATGGATCGGTGTTAGGTCCGAGGAGTGGAGGAGGAAGAAGCGCGAGACTTGGATTTGGGAGGGTCTCTTCTCAACTTCCCTGACATGATTAAGTCATCCTCGATACTAACAGCAAGAGTTTGATCCTCGACTAATGTTGCGAGATTAGCCCTTCTTAGTGCATAACTAACTTTGGGCGATTGAGCATTCAGGAAGAAACACTTTTGAATTTGATCAACAGGCCGAGTATTTGCAGGAATTTTGTTGATCAGTCTGTTGAATCGGGCCACAAACTCTCTCATAGGTTCTTGCGAATCTTTCTTTATCTGAGAAATTTGGGCAAGCAAAGCATGCACATCTTCTGCCGGCTTGAAACGGTTTTCGAACTGAGTTCTCATTGTGGTCCAGTCGGTGATAGCGTTAGCCGGAAGGTGGTAGAACCAATCAGCAGCATTGTCTTGTAACGTCTCAACGAACAGCCTTACGGAGACGTCTTCATGTTCGACTCCCAGAACTCCACATGCAACAATGAAGGCTGCGATGTGTTCGTCAGGATGCACTTTGCCATCGCCTTTGAATTTGGGGAAGTTCTTCCGGTTACCTCTGGGTAACTCATGCAGAGGCTGAGCAAGGGCCAGGGGCCCGACACGATGACCCCATGGTAATGGTGCCGCCATTCTTTGAAAAACGGCTTGGAGAGGAACTGTAACACCAGCAAGAATCAAAGCTTGAAGATTAGGGCTAGCTGGCTCTGAAGGAATACCACCCGCAGGACTTCTTTCTTGAACAGGTGGTGTGCTTGTCGAACGAGTCCTTCTATTTCTTGTGGAAGGAAGAGGAAAACCTGCTTTGCTCAAAAGCTGGCGAGAGTCTTGAATACCAAGGGTCCTTCTCCCTCGAGTAAAATGCGGGGAGTCGCCAAATCAAAGATGATCGAAAATTACAGAAGCTGGAATGTGATTTTCCCAGTAGTCGCCAAAAGCTGTTGGTCGTCAAATAGGACTTTTAAGAAGAGCAACAGTCAGGGGACAAGAAGTCCCTCCTCTTTAATGGGAGAGGTTCCCTTATTCAGAAACGAACTTATTTACAAATATACAAAACATGATTTTATGGTTGAACTTGGATATTACGAAAGTGTTTTCCACAAGGATCATCGATTCTGAAAAGGGAGAAATGAGAAATGAGAGTACGGAAAAGAGCAGAAAGGCAAACATGCGGAATTATAGATATCAGAGTAATTCTTTATGTTTGCGAAGTCACAGTGGATTGAAAACAAGATCATTTGTATCGGACAAATAAGATGGAATTCAGACACAAAGTTACGTAAATAACATCTGCCGAAACACAAAGTTTCTTAACGTAACACGATTCATTATCAAGGAAACAAAGTTCCTTCTTGGTTGTATCAAGATCACCGTGCTTTGCGAGTCGATCAATCGGTGAGACTAACGAATTTGGGATAAATGATCTTCACCAGAAAATAAATGAAAGCTTAGGAAAAATGGATCGGATAGACAAAGAAAGGAAAGTCCTCTGTATTGATTTCTTTATGATCTATTTACACTCCCGAGAAAATATGCCAAGTTCTTCCTCCTTTACAGCTGTGGCGTAGAAATGCCGTTATATAGATTACAAATCAGTTACCCTTAAGTAACCGTTTCTTTAATCAAGAACCGTTAAGGGCGCCAACATGATACCTCAACCTATTACAAAAAAACGGAAAAGAAAGGGAAGAGGAGAAAGAACAAGGAGAAGAAGAGGCAGGTGGCGATCGGCGAGAGGACCCACGACTTGAAACCGCATTGTCGAGAATCTCTCTAACGCCTCGGCTATGTCCACCTTGCGAGTCGGCGTGCTTTGGCGAAGGCTGCGTCCAAAATCCAAGGCGTTCCTCTATCTCTTTATCAAACTCGGCGTGAGTATGATAATCATTATTAGCTTCTTGATAGCGGACTCGGCGGTGAAATTTGTTCTGTTCACGAAACTTGATCTTCATACCGTTTGAAAAAAAATACATATTCGGGTAGAGCGGAAAAAACCAAGTATGAATGGCTTTTGGTTCGCTAGGGACATGTGAGACGCGAATGCGCGAAACACGCGGCTCGGCCGGTTCGGGCGAAACAGGGAGAAGACGCACAAATGCATGTTGGGACACTCGGGACGAAAAATGTGCGAAAGACGCGGTTCGGGTGAATCGGCGAAAATGGAACAACTTCGCACTTTTGGCTTGGGACACTTGGAACAAAAATGTGCGAAGTCGCGACTTTCGGGCGTTTCGGCGGAAAATGGAACAGAGCGCACTTTTTGACTTCGGGACAGTTGGAACAAAAATGTGCGAAGTGCGCGACTCGGGCGGTTCGGCCGAAAATGGAACAGAGCACACCTTTTAACTTGGGACAGATGGGACAGGAAAGCGCGAAATCACGCGGTTGGGCGGACCGGCGAAAATGGAACAAAGGCCCGTTTGAACTTGGGACATTTGGGACAAAAAGTTCGGAGTACGCGGTTCGGCCGGTTCGGCCGAAAATGGAACGACTTGCACTTTTTTACTTGGGCTATTTGGGACATGCAAGAGCGAAGTACGCGGTTCGGGAGTTTCGGCCGAAAAGGTTCCAACTTGCACTTTTGACTTTGGGATAGTTGGGGCGAAAACTTCCAAGCGGGCCCGAAAATGGAACAACCGGGGATTTCGGCCGATCGGGAACGAGCGCACTTGAACTTGGGACACGCGGGACAAAAATGTCAGACAGGCCCGAAAAAGGAACAAAATGACCCAAAACACGAGATTTTCTCAATTTCACGACGAACACTTCAGAGAAAAACACTTAAACACTTAAGAGAAAAACACTTAAACTCAACATCATGCAAAGACTAAGAGAAAGATTACTCAAGCTAGTCGTCCATATTCTATTCTGCATGGAGTATTATTTCGAGTAGGACACGATGGACAGATCAAGAGGGTAGTTGGACGTGATCAAGGGAAGGAACTACTAGAAGAATTTCACAATGGTACATGTGGAGGGCACTTCTCTGACAACTTACAAAGAAGAAGGATCTTGGATGCGTGCTATCACCGCCCACTCTTTTTAAAGATTGTTATAATTATTGTAAGACATGTGATATTTGTCAAACACATGGTAACCGTAAGACTTCATCAGCTCCATGATGTCCTATTCTTCCCCTTGGTCCCTTTGAAAAGTGGGGAATAGACATTGTAGGTCCACTTCCAACTACCTCACGCCAAAATAAGTATATTGTAGTTGCTACGCATTATTTAACCAAGTGGGTTGAAGCTAGGCCATTGAAAACGAGGTTCCATGGATGAAGTGGCAAGGTTCATATATGAACACATTGTCACTAGATTTGGTTGTCCATTAGAAATTGTAATAGATCAAGGATGCCACTTCATTAATGAGGTGGTAGAAGCCCTAGTAAATAAGTTTTCTATTAAGCACGGGAAAGTAACAACATACAAGCCAAGCACAAATGGACGGTGGAACGAACAAATTTTGTGTTGTGTCAAATTCTAGCAAAAGATGCGCCTTGCAGTACATAAATGGGATAAAAGGATTCATGCAAAGCATTGTGGGCATATAGGGCAACATCAAAGTCAGCAAGAGGATACTCCCATTTCAGTTGGCTTATGGCATTGATCTAGTTCTTTCTATTGAGTTTGATATTCCCACCGTGAGAGTTATGAAAAATGAAAGGATGGATGAAAGTGATTCAAGAAAAGAAAGGTTGGTACATCTTCATTTTTGAAGGAAATGAGAGAAATAGAAAGGATACAAGCCATAAGAAGAAAATGAAGCGAGAAGGAATACTTTGATCAAAAGATCCGGTGGTCTCCATTTCATGTGAATGACTTGGTTCTAGTATATGATTCCATACAAAAAAGAAGACAGAAAATTTCTTCCAAAATGGATGGGGCCCTACAAAATAACAAATTGTGCATGAAAATGGTACGTACATTAGACTGGAGGAATTGGATGGCACTCCCATTACAAAATGGGTCAACCACGACAAGTTGAAGATTTTCCAAGCACCGAGAATAGTCTACTCAGGACGGAGTAGAAGAAGCTAGGAAGGGGAAGATGTCGACACTAAAACTTTCCTCCATAATTTCTATTTCATTAATGTATGTATTAGGAATAGGATGTTGTTAAGTATAATTAGTAGTAATGTCGATAGAATATAACGGCACCGTCAAGACAAGTGCACGCCAATAATGTGGAGTACGGTAGCAGTCAAAGTACAATAGGAATGTTGTAAAAGTAAATATTTGTCGTAAGTGGTCCGGTAATGTTAAAATGTCAAAGTTTGGGTAATTAGAGAAGTAGGGTCTACATGATTAGGAATTAGAAATATTATATTGGTGATAAGGACAAGGAGTGAGGTCATAAATATTTTGTGTATTTTATTTGTAAAAAGTCTAAAAATGTGGAACCCATGTAAAATGATAAGGTTTATCTTATCTTAACAGATAAGCTTACATGTACAGATAAGAGTTAAGGTATGGAATATGATTCGTCAGAGTGGATTTCTTATCCTATCTTAGAGATAAGATGGATAATCTTGGAAGTTCTATAAATAGAGAGGCCACCCCCCTCATTTAGCATAGAAGGAAGTAGTGAGAAATATTGTAGGAAGTGTGCGAAGGAAGCCATCAGTTTAAAGGTGTGTTGAAGAAGCCATTAAGAGGTGTAATTGTAAAGTTTCTCCCATAGTCTTGGTGAAAGGCAAGTGAAGTCAATAACACTTAAAGTACCTCATGGGTGAGATTGTAACAGTTTCATGTTAATATTATAATTTATTTTGATATTTCAGATTTGTCATCATTCTGTCTTATCATAGTCGATGGTATTCTTGTGTTATGTTGTTGTTTTGTTTCCAGATTACATCCACCAAACTAAAGGCTGTGCATTAGTAAATAATCATAGCACGAGGAGTTCCCGGTGAAGAATTATCATAGTGCCGGATTGGTGATGACAGTACCACAATACCAAACAGATGAAAATTTCCATATACATAAATTTATAATGGGGTTGAATCTGGTTATAGGTGGAGAGGTGGATGTACACAGTCCATCAACTATGGAAGGAGTTGTTGAAAAGGCCATAAGACAAGAGTAGAATTTGAAAGTAATTTTTGCTCACAAAGAGGAAAAACATAAGAAAGTTTCTAACTCTCCTTCACCCCTTGCACCTAAAAAGTGGACATGGAAAAATTTGGAAGTAAAAACGAGTTAGGTAGTGGTAATGAGAAGAAATTTACAAAGAAATAAACCTCTTTGTAAATTTCAAAAATAATGGATAGAAAAACAACAGTGGTCAAAACAGTAATTACAAAATAGAAAACAAGTTTGAGCCTAGGAAGGGACATATTGGGGGCTATTATATTTGCGGTAAGGATCATTACGAGAGCTATTTCCTCAAAATAAAAATGATAGTAATCAGCAACACAAGATACATGTTGCAGTAGTTGAAAAGCAAGCTACACCTATAAAAGTGTCAGGTAAGTTGTTTGGATTACATGTGACTATTTTGTTCGATATTGGTGCCACTGAATGTTTTATTTCTAGTAAATTAACATCTAAATTGAAAATAAAATCTAGTTATATGAAAATACATGGATTTGTCCACTATGGGAACAATGTTGTTCACATAGTTGATAAATGCTTATTTAACATAGCCTTAGAATTGTCAAGTTTTACTACGAAGTAGACCTTTATGTTGCACCTTTAGGTTCTTATGACATCATAATAGGTGTAAATTGGATAGATGAACATAAGGCAAACATATGTATATTGTTATGGAAAACACATCAAATGTTTAGATGATCTGCAGAAACCAACAAACATCTAAGGTGTAAAAAGAGACATTACAATTAGAAAAATATCGCCATACAGCTCAAAAAGGATAAGAACAAAGGTTGTAAGTTCTTTAATGTAAAAATTTCTGAATCTACAAAAGAAGGTATTGATTTTATGGAAAAATATTCATTGTTACGAGAGTACAATGATGTGTTTCTAGAATAACTACCTAGTCTTCCACCAAAATGAGAGTTTGACTTCACAATTGAAATCAAACCGGAGAACAAAACCTATTTTGAAAGCACCTTACCACGTGACTACAATTGAATTAGTTGAACTAAAGGTTCAGTTGCATGAACTCTTATCTAAGGGATTGATAAGACCGAGTGTCTCACCTTAGGGAGCACCGGTTATATTTTTCAAAAAGAAAGATGGAACACTTAGATTGTGTATTGACTATAGAATGTTGAACAAAGCAACAATTAAGAATAGGTACCCTCTTCCAAGAATTGATTATTTGTTTGATCATATGCATGGTGCATCAACTTATTCCAAGATCGATATGTGATCTGGTACCATTAGTTGAGAATAAAATAAGAATACATACATAAAACAACCTTTAGGATGAGATATGGGCACTATGAATTCACTGTTTTACCTTTTGGTTTAACTAATGCACCTACCACTTTTATGAATTTGATGAACAATATATTTCAAGAATACTTGGACAAATTTGTTCTTGTATTCTTGGACGATATTCTTATCTATTCAAAAAGCATTGTAGGAACATAATGAACATTTAAGAATTGTACTTGAGATCTTAAGGAAAAGAAAACTTTTTGGAAAGTTGTCAAAATGTTCATTTTATGAGGTTGAAGTACAATACTTAGGCCATGTGATAAACAAATATGGAATCTCAGTTGATCCATCAAATATTGTAGCCATAATTGATTGGCCAACACTGAAAAATGTGCATGAAGTTAGAAGTTTCATGGGGCTTGTTGGATACTATAGAAAGTTTGTAAAATACTTTTCTAAGATTTTGCTTCAATTACTTCACTGCAAAAGAAAGATAAAAATTTTTTGGAATGATAAATGTGAGGTTGCATTTTAAAACATTAAAGGATAAGCTAACAACAACACCTATTTTGACTATCCTAGATCCAAATGGAAGCTTCACGGTTGTAACAGATGCTTCTAGAGATGGATTAGGGGGCATATTACTGCAAAATGATCATGTGATAGCATATGAAAGTAGAAATCTCAAGTTACATGAGATGAACTATGCTCCCATGATCTAGAGCTTGTTTTCATTGTTCATGCATTGTAAGTTTGGAGACATTATCTTTTAGGGAATCCCTTTGAGTTAAAAATAGACCACCTAGGGTTGAAATACATCTTCACACAACCTAATATAAATGCAAGGCAACGAATATGGTTAGAATTTTTGTCTCAGTATGATTTTGATATTAGTTATATTAAAGGAAAGAAAATAGAGTGGCAGATGTGCTAAGTCATAGGAAGCACATTTTCTGCACTTATAACCTTGAGAACTCAATTCAAAGATGAGGTAAAGAAAGAAATGACAAAAGATCCATACTATCAGCAAGTAAAAATAGAACTTGTTGTAGATTCCAATGATAAGAGATACAAAGGATTTCGGTTTGATAATGAAGGAATCCTAAGGTATGAAAATTGGGTGTATGTACCCTTAGAAAATGAGTTAAGGAAGAAAGTGATGACTGAATTTCACAATGCACCTTACTCTGGACATCCCAGAGTGACAAAAATGCTTGCTGATGTAAAACAACAATATTTTTTGAAAGGGATGAAGAAGGATATACTTGACTATGTGTCACATTGCTTAGAATGTCAGTGTGTTAAGGCTGAACATATGCACCTAACTAGATTATTGTACCCTCATAACATTCCACAGTATAAGTGGCAAGTGATAAGCATGGATTTTGTTCAAGGGTTTCCTATGTCTAAAAATAAACATGATGTTATTTTGGTTGTAGTTGAAAAATTAACAAAAGTAGCTCATTTTATTCCAGGAATCGAAAGATGATTCACATGTTCTCGTAAAGAGATTTGTGCATGAAATTTTCAAACTACACATGTACCTGAGCTAATCATTTTTGATAGAGACCCAAGAATGACTTCACAATTTTGGAAAACTCTAAATGTAACCTTAGGAACAAAAATTGAACTTTAGCTCGCATACCATCCGGAAACTAATGGGTAGACTGAAAAGAGTAAATCAAATAATGGAAGACATGCTTAGAATGTACTGTATGGACCAACAATACAAATGGGAAGAGTACCTTCCTTTGGTTGAATTTGCATACAATAATATGTATCATTCCTCTCTAAAAATGGCACCTTTTGAAGCTTTATATGGACGAAAGTGTAGAACACCCTATTAGCTGGGACAACATAGAAGATAGAGAGGTAATAGGACCTGAAATGCTTACTGAAATGGAACAAACAAGTAAAATTAATCCATGAATGATTAAAGGAAGTTGCTGATAGGAAGAAAATTTATGCAGACCTAAAAGAGTTGATAGGAAATTTGAACTTGGTGAAAAATTCTTTTTAAGGGTCAAGCCTAAAAAGAGTTCTATCTCCTTTGGAAAATCAGCCAAGTTGTCACCTCGATATGTAGGACCTTTTGAAATTGTCAAAGTGATCAGTCTTGTGGCCTATCATTTAGCATTTCCTCCCACATTGGCATGGATGCATGATGTTTTTCATATTTCCTTACTTAAGAAGTATGTTTCAGATTTGTCACATGTGTTAAATTAGAATTCTTTACAGGTCCAAGACCCAGGAATACTCGTAGTTGAACCCATAAGGGTGCTTTAGAAAATCATAAGTTACACTTGTGTAATTGATAAATAAGTCAATGCAAGGTCCAATGGGACTAGTTTAATGAAGAAAGTGCAACCTGGAGAATTGGAAGACATGAAAATTGCTTTTCCGCATCTATTTTAGTAGAAAAATTTCAGTTTTCTATGATACTTGAGATATTTGATTTGAAAACTATCTTTAATTTTTTTTGTTTTCAAGCAAAACACTTTAATAAGTGTTGTTACAACCATTATGATGTTGTTATAAACTTCTAGAAACTTGAATTTTTGCAAGTTATACTTACTGTTTGAGAAATTGATGGTTGAATAAGTTATGTGTGTGTGTGTGTGTGTACATATATATATATATATATATATATATATATATATATATTATATATATATATATATATATATATATTATATATATATAATATATTACATATATATACATACAAACACACACATGTATATATGTGTTTTGTGTGTGTGGTGTGTATATATATGTATGTATGTATATGTATATATACATGTATGTTGTATATATACATGTATGTATATATATATACATGTATGTATATATGTGTGTGTGTGTGTGTGTGTGTGTACACACACACACACACACATATATATCATGTTTTCTTAAATTATGCTATGGTTAAAGTTAATCATCGAGACAATGATGATTTTAATGGGGAGGTATGTAATACCCCTGCTATTTTAATAGTTGTACTTAGACTATGTGATTAGTTGGCAAACATTTTGTTATGGGCTTATGTTCTACTTGATGTTCATTATTGAATTACATTTATGCAAGTTTACTGAAGTAACATTATTTACTTGTTGATCTAGCAAAATTATAATCCTTAAATGGCAGAATATATACTTATTTTTTGTTAAAATGATGACTTACTTACCTTTCTGTTGTTGAACTGAACTTAGTGGCTTCAACTCTTGGATAGTATAATTTGGGATTACTGGAACAGGTGGAAGTGATAAGTTAAAGGGGTAAGATTTACAATTATTTCTATTTGACTGCTTCTATTAAAACTATTATATCGATATGTGATTCAGAATAACACCCTAGATCAATTTCAGTGATCCAGGGTATTATCCTAAATCGACATACTATTTGACAGGGTGTTGGAAGGTTTACTTGACTTCTTAATAAGCCCTTGGATTATTATTTTGTTTTTTAGATCATATGGACTATAATCTAACCTAAGTATGTTCAAGTTGCATTGTTTATTTTGAAGGTTGTGATTTAGTACACTAAGCCTGGTTCATTTCTAAAAATTATTAAGGGTCTAAAGTTGATGATTATATTCATTATGGTTTGATATCCTAAACTAAACCTATGTTATGTGGTTATGTTTAAGTTCTAAGGACCTAAGGATAAAGATATGTGCATTCGAATTAATATGAAGACCTAACCTAGACATGACCATGGTTAGAAATGTGGAAAGGGGTAAGTTGCATGGTAAAATCGAGTTGGGATTCACTCATTTTTTTTAATGAACTTTTATTAAATAGGCAACCACCATTTGCTAGCAAGGAACCGGTCAAAATTGGTGAATTAGCCAAATCTTTGGATAAAGGGATAGTTAAAGTTTTTGTTAACTATTGTTGGTCTCTAAAATTAAAATGGTAACAAAGTTGGTTGGCGGGAATGTAGGAAGAACCGAAGGCCTCTCCCAACATTAATGATATTGAAAGACTCCAAACTACCTTGGAGAAGGTGATGGTGGTTTGGAGGAAAAATAGAGAAGTTGGTTTCATTTTGATTGTTTTTCCATCGAGCTCTTGGAGCTCTGCATGTTGATGGTCTATTTCGATTCTTGATCTATTTTTGAATCTACATTTAACCTTTAGTTGCATGAAGGATAAAATAGTGGAACTCTTAATGGCTTGGGCTATTAAAAGAAGTGAATGGAGAATGGAAGGGTTAGATGGTTTTGTAGAAATTGTTTTCGGTCTTTCTGTGGAATCGATTGGTGTTCAAGAGTTTGCAGAAAGAACTAACCAAGAATCTTGAAGAAGGAAGTAGAAGGATATCTATCAAGCATGATAGGCTCTAACTCTTTAAAATATTTTCTCTAAATAATGCTTTCATGAAAAGAACTCTGCTTTTTAAATGGAAATCATTTTAAGGTTTTGGGTTTTGTTTAAATGATTTGAATCTGGGTTATCTTCTGTATTTTCTTCATTTTAACGATGTGGATTGTATTGTATGATTGTAAAATGATGGCATAATAATATTATATTATGGGTTATCTTTATTGATTGAATCCTTGATATTATGGTATGGTCATACCAATGTAGAACCTATAACAATTTGGGACGTTTAGGAAGCATGTTGTTTAAGTTGGTTGACACTACTTACACTGCTTAAACATTGGACTACCTGGAAGCTTGTTTGATAAGTGATAATGGGTCTGGGTATTGGTTACCTATTTCTATGGCCTTCAATCCCTGAAAAGGTTATGGGTACCTATTGTTTATCCTTTTTAATGAACTTTCCTACCTTAGGTTTCAGTTATCGAGTTGATTTGATTTATATCGACTATACACTATTGTTGATGTTGCATAGCCTTATAGCTTAACCATGGTTAGATAGAAACCCTTAATGGGTATTCATTTTTTCACTCTCAGATATGCACACTCTTGAGGGTTGATCTGGGTATTCATTTTACTAATTATATGTAGTCATATGAAGTTTTTCATGTGAATGAGTAACGTAAAGTTTTACTTACAGATATTTTACTTTTGAAACTATTGTTGAAGCCTTTGGTTGACGGCTTGTGCTTAAAATTGGCTATGTTGTTTAATAGACTTGTAATCGGGTCACCTTTATGGATATATAAATATATGGTTGTGTGTTTATATTCTCTTATTCACCTGTAGTTGATGGTTAAATCTAACTAAGAAGGCAATATGGCCGACTTGAACTTCTACTTGTCTACCTTTATGGTTACTCAATTTAAGGGTTCTTCATGGCCTCCCTATTAAGCAATTTCAGAGATGCATCAAACCTTAGGCTCAAGTATGTCATCAATTTTATCCATTCTCTACATTTGATATATATATATATATATATATATATTTTGGGAATTTAGATTCAATAACATTGAATTGACATGATGTATTAGTAATGGTTTAAAATATAGATTGTAGATTGATCACCATCTCGAATTATATACATTACTATATTAATGTTAATAATCATATTAATGGAATCTATAGTCATTTTTTATGTACCCTTAATACAACACTCTAATCCCATGCGTGTCGGCCTATTACCCAATGGGTGATGGGCACTCACTCGAGGCATGCACAAGCATCAACCCCTCCTTTATGTGAGCATTATGAGAAAATATTGTCATTGATAGAAGATTAGATGCAGAAAAGTAAATGATCATGCACTCGTTAAAGCATTGGATGAGCTATTATATCTATATACCCATGCAAATAACAAGAGAAATATCATACAAGAACAGATCTGATTTAGAATATGAAGAAAAGACACTAGGGTTTACACCCATGAACAAGATATTCATAACAGAGTCGTATATTCATATTGATCATATTTTTAGTAACCACATTACATTCTAAAAGGGGTCATAATAGACCAAATGTACCAAGACAGGTATCTAACTCATGTATCAGAAATCCTATTTATGCTTCCCTTATTATAAAAATTTTGCAGACCCATCCCTCAGACATGATAAAGCATTCCTATAATCCTCTAATAAAAACCCTAGCTCCTAGAACCTCCTAATATTTTCTTAAAAGCTTTTCTTTCCATCCTCTCTATCTTGGTCTATATCGTGCCTCTCTATCATCTCTCTATATGTCTATCTGGGCCTCTTCTTTTTCTCTAGAGCATCTCTATAAATAGGTTTAGCACCCACCACCATGCCTTCCTCTAGGAGAAGATCACTTTCCAAGTGTCCATGTGGTCCTCCAATGGAGCATGCTTGTTCTGTTCCAAGCTCTCCACTTTCTGCAATGATTTCTTCCCTAAAATATTATATGTGTGGAATATTCTTTCCTTGACCACCAAGTCTCAAGTGGCACCTTATCCACTTAACATGTCTATTTGGGTCACATTTTTCCTCAAGTACCTCTTGGAATGCTAAAAGTAGATAAGTCCTTGATCCTTTGTCATTCCTTACGTGTGCACTCTGGTTCTCTATAAACCCTTCTTAAACCATTTTCCTGTGCACTTTTCCTTGTGCACCCTTCTTCTTAGAAGTCTTGTGTGCACATGCACCCTTTGTCACTTTGCCAATATTTTGAGGCCCGACATCACCCCACACTAAGCTTGTTCTCTGTCCTCGAAAACATCCTGTCTCTTCAAATAATAAAGAATGGTGGGACTTGGATAGTTTGAATAAATAATGAAGGAATGAAGAATGAGAAATGGAAGAATGAAGAATTATGCTATTGGTGCAAGAGGAGTGGGAACTCTTTCCTCTTTGTTTCCTCAATCATTTCCTAGGCATCAACTTCACTCTATGTCTGTTGGAGTAGGTCACCTACTAGAGTGCTCACCTCTTCAAAACTTAGTTCATCTCCCTTAGCATTCAATGTATCAACAATCCCTTCTAGCTTCTTGTTAAGGTCCTCCATTGCATCCATTTTTCATGTGACCTGGGGTACACTCCTTAATCTGATTTTTGAACGAACCTCACAAGGTTTATTACTTCAATTTTCTTTTCAACCTTGGCTAGGATCTTATCTTGCTCTTCCTTGTTTCCTTTGTTCTTTTCTTGGAACTCTTTCAGATCCGCCTCATGTGTAGAAACTAGTATACTTGATACTATTTCCCTCTCAATGCAGCTTATTATATACGGCCTCATCCATACGCGCGATGGTCTCAGTATGCAGTGGAAGAGAGTTCGAGTATCAAGCAATTATCTCCCTGATATTTTGTCTTTCTTCCTTCTTCTTGTGCGCCAATGCCTCTTCTACCGATTCTAAAGTGGGCGGTTGTCTTTCCATGGTGAGGATGTAATTTAAGTCTTCCAAGCATTGCAAGGTTGAGCCATACTTTTGTTTAGGTGGGGTCAAGTCTAGATGCTTTAAGAAAATAGCATATGTAATCATCTCTATCTTTTTTTAGACCTCATGTACCTTCACCTTTTCCTCCCTTAGTTCACACCTTAATTATGCGCTGATCGATCTTCTTTGCTTTAGATCCTTTCTCTTCTCAACGAGTTCCTCATTCTTCTTCTCCAGTTCTTCCTCTAGGAATCTTACCCTATCATTCCTCCCAAAAATCTCCAAACTATCCAAGTCTCGTCATTCTTTATTTTTGAAGAGACAAGATGTTTCGAGGACGGAGAACAAGCTTAGTGTGGGTGATGTTGGGCCTCAAAATATTGGCTAAGTATCAAAGGGTGTGTGCGCACGTAGGACCATAAGAAGAAGGGTGCTTGACAAAAAGTGTGTAGGGAAAGGGTTTAAGAAGGGTTTATGAGGAACCTAGGTGTGCATGCAAGGCGAATAGAGGATATAAGGACTTAGCCATTTTTAGCATTCTAAGAGGCACTTGAGGAAAAACGTGACCCGACTAGGCATGCTAAGTGGATAAGGTGACAACCTAGAGACTTGGTGGTCAAGGAAAGAATATTCCATGTATGGAATATTCTTAGGAAGACATCATTGCAGAAAGTGGAGAGCTCATAATAGAACAAGCATGTTCCATTGGAGGACCACATGGACACTTGGAAAGTGATCTGCTCCTAGAGGAAGGCATGGCGGTGGGTACTAAACCTATTTATAGAGATGATCGGGTAGATGAAGACACTCTGAGTCAATGATGTGAGAGATGGGGTGTTAGACCAAGATAGAGGGGATGGAAATCAAATATATGTAAAATATTAGGAGGTTCTAGGAGCTAGGGTTCTCATCAGAGGATTGTAGGAATGTTATCATGTCTAAGGGATGGGTCTCAAAATTTTGTAATAAAGGAAGCATAGCTAGAAATTTTGAAGCATAGCAATGGAACCAAGATGTAGTCATTTTTATATGCCCTTAAAACAAGACTCTAATCCCATACGTACTAGCCTATCACCCAACGGCACTTTGGTGCTCACCCGAGGCATGCGCAAAGCACCAAGCCCCTCCTTTATGTGAGCATTATGAGAAGATATTTCCATTGATAAGATTATATGCGAGAAAGTAAATGATCATGTACTGCTCTAAAATCATAGGATGAGCCATTACATCTATATACCCATGAAAATAATAAGAGAAACATCATGTAAGAACATATCTAATTCATAACATGAAGAAAAGACACTAGGGTTTACACCCATGAACCAGATATTCAAAACAGAGCCATATATTCATATTGATAGTTTCAAACTACATTATGTTCAAAAGGGTCATAACAAACCAAACATACCAAGACACATGTATCTAACTCATGTATCGAAGTTCTAGCTATGCTTCCCTTATAAAAAAATTACAGACCCATCCCTTAGACATGATAACATTCCTATAGTCCTCAGTGAGAACCCTAGCTCCTATAACCTCCTAATATACTGTGAGAGATATTCTTTCCATCCCTCTGTCTTAGTCTAATGCCCCATCTCTCTCTTCATCGACTAGTGTCTTCATCTACCTAAGCATATCTATAAATAGGTTTAGTACCCACGCCATGCCTTCCTCCATGAACAAATCGCTTGCCAAGTGTCAATGTGGTCCTCCAATGGTGCATGTTTGTTCTATTCCCGAGCTCTCCACTTTCTATAATGATGTCTTCCTAAGAATATTCCATACATGGAATATTCTTTCCTTGACCACCAAGTCTCCAAGATGGCACCTTATCCACTTAGCATGCCTAGTCGGGTCATGTTTTTCTGCAAGTGTCTATTGGAATGCTAAAAATGGCTAAGTCCTTATATCCTTTGTCCTACCTTGCGCACATGCCATGGTTCCTCATAAACCCTTCTTAAACCCTTTCCCTACATACTTTTCCTCATGTGCCCTTCTTCTTACATGGTCTTGTACACATACGTGCCCTTTGGCACTTAGCCAATATTTTAAGGCCCAACATCACCCCACACTAAGCTTGTTCTCCATCCTCGGAAACATCCTGTCTCTTCAAAGAATAAAGAATGGTGGGACTTGGATAGTTTGAATAAAGAATGAAGGAATGAAGAATGAGAAATGGAAGAATGAAGAATTATGTTATTGTTGCAAGAGGAGTGGGAAATCCTTCCTCATTATTGCCTCGATCTTTTCCTAGGCATCACTTCACCCCGCACTGCTAGAGTAGGTTGCCCACTAGAGCACTCACCTCTTCAAAACTCAGTTCATCACCCTTAGCGTTCAGCGTATCAACAATCCCTTCTATATGTTTTTAAGGTCATCAAGCATCTTCATCCTTCATGTGACCTGGGGGTACATCTCCTTGAGCTGATTTTTGATTAAACCTTGCGTAAGGTTTCAATTGCTTCCATTTTCTTTTCAACCTCAGCCAGGATCTTATCTCAATCTACCTTGTTTCCTTTTTTATTTTCCTTTAACTCTTTCATATCTGCCTCATGTGTAGTAAATTAGGATACTTTCTACTATGTCCCTATCAATGTAGTTATCATATACGCCTCAACCATATGTGCGGTAAAGTGGTCTCAGATAAGCAGCAAGGAATTTAGAATATCGAGTGACTATCTACCAAATATTTTTTCTTTCTTCCTTCTTTTGGTGTGATGATGCCTCTTCTGTTGATTCTAAAGTGAATGGTTGTCTTTCCATGGTGAGGATGTGAGTTAATTCTTCCAAGTACTACAAGTTTGACTCATACTTTTGTTCATGCGGGGTCAAGTCTAGATGCTTCAAGACAATATCATCTGTAATCATCTCTATCTTTTTATATACCTCACGTACCTTCACCTTTTCCTCCCTTAGTTTGCACCTTAATTGTGCACTAATCAGCTCTTCCCGCTTCAAATACTTGTTCTTCTCAATGAGCTCCTTGTTCTTCTTCTCCATTCCCCTCTAGGAATCTTACTTTGTCATTCCTCCCAAAAAGTCTTGCCTCAACCTCAACGATACCTTGTTGAGTGCATTACAAGACTTGCTCATCTGATAACTCCTAATAATTCACCATTGGGTTTATTCCTTTGTTTTCTATCATCTTCATCAGCTCCCCTTGGTTGAATTCAAACTCAAGTTCATCGAGATGGGACTCAAATGCCCAAGATATCATCTTCCTTATTCGAGGGTACGTGCCTTCTTCTTCAAATGAAGACATTGCAAGGATTTTTCTCAGAGGCACTTTGTTTCTAGAGGCACGTGCATAGCACCTTATTTGGATCATGGATATAACCCATCCCTTTCTCTTGTGTTGCTACCACACTCCTCCCTCTTGTGTGCACTACTTTTGGAAAGCTCACTTTGCTAAGCCGGGATCTCCACTCATGCTCTAATAGTCCTTTCCTACGCTCTCCTATCCTATCTCGTTAAGCACTTCTTCAGCATTGTGATCCACCTCCTACTCCCCAAAATCCTTTATTATGGCCACTACCTCTCTCTTCGCAGCCTTTTCTATATGTTCCTTGGTGAGGCTTGTGCTCCTTTGTTCTTTTGCATTCTCCTCCTCACTCTCCCCTTTTCCTTGAGTGTCTTCTTCCTCCTAATCCTTCTCTTTACTCTCGTCTTCCTCTGAGTCATGTACATCGTACGGCATGGTCCCGAATTTATTCATGCTCATCATCATCTCTTTCACCTTTATAGGCCTCCAAGATCTCTGTTTCTTTTGAGTCTACCTTCTCACTACCTTCTACTTCTTCTTAACTGGGGATTCTTCCTTCTCTTCCTCTCTAGTAGGTGATTTATTCCTTGGCGACTCTTCTTACTCTAGCACCTCTTCCTCTAGGTGTCTTTTCTTTCTCCTTAATGGGAGACTTATTCCTCTAAGCATATGTGTTTGGCTCCACACTTTGGCTCCTGCATGTCCATAGATTGTGTTGTCTACACACTTGGTGCCTTCTTCTCTGGTGCCTCTTCCCTCTCCCTCTTCCTTGGCATGGCCTTCTTTCTTTCGGTGGGGTCTTCTGGGATGGAGACATCATTCTCCAAGTAAGTTCCCTTCTCATACTTGGGCCTAATGCGTAGGTATACCCTCGTTGTGGTCCTTCCAACAATTGGCAGTATCACAGGTTTTATCATGCGCACCTCATGGGAGACATACTTCTCCACATAAGCATGCTTCTTGGGGTATACAAGATTTCTTCATAGGTTGTGGTGGTCCTGGTCTACCTCGTTAAGGTCGAACCTTAGTATTTTTCCTCCTTAAAGCAATTGACCCTTGCTTGAAAGTATTGCGCGGTGAAAGAGAAAGGCAGTTTGCACCATGGACTCTTGGTCTCATCTGTTAGAGTGAATCTGCCAATGTAGAAATGTTGGTAGATAGTGAACTCAAGCTTCTCCTTGTACTAGCGCTGAAATTGTTTGGGTATCCTCCATTCATCCCCGAATGTGTCGCGCATCCTCTTATACCATTTCTCTAGGTGCACCTTGTGGGTGGTCGTCATGGTATCACAAGTGTATTTTTCAAATCTCTTCGTGGGGGAAGGGTCTTTATCTGGATACTCCCATACAAATTTCTCTAGCCCATCGTGCACTCCAATTTCTAATAAGATGATGGTGAGAATAACCTTGGTGAACATAATCTTCTCTCCTTCACGCACAACATTAATTATTTCATCAAAGAATGAAAGCGGACTAGTTATAGATAGTTCCTTCTAAAATTTTTGCACACATTCAACTATGCCTTGTTGACTTGTGTCCACCTTTCTTATCCATTTAACTTGGATACCAAGTGTGTAACCATCCTCATCACTGGGTCGAGATATCGGGGATGTTGAAGTAGCGAGACCCCTTCTTATAGTCATAAGTCTTCACGGTCTCCTTAATGGCCTCTTTATCCTCCAAGTCATCATCTAACAGATCTCCTTTGCAAATAAGGCCGATAAACTTAGAGATAAGTTGAGGGGCTATGTGCATCTTGCAGCCTGTGAAGTAGAAGTGGTCCTCGTGCATGTGTGACATTAACCATTGGTATGATACTCGGACTTGCCAAAATAGGGCAACTCATACAATTACAAGAACCTTTAGCCTTCTCCATCTTTACCTTCACCTCGTCATCATAGATTGGCATCCCTTTTGGTGTCCTCTTGTCCATTGGATGAACTAGTTCTAATGTCATCTCCTTCTTTGTGGTGTTTGTATGGTGGTTATAGTCACTCATGACCATCTTCATCACATGGGATACCATTCTTTTTCAAGCAACACCCCATCTGGTGCCAGCATCTCTGCATACCACTCCTCATTGAAACTAGTGGTGGCAGTTTATTTTCCTTTTCCCTTTCCCTTCTTAGGTGAAACAGTTGCCTTCTTTGGTGTCATTTTCTTGTCGGGTTAAAAATAAACTCTTCCTTACTCCTCTTTCTTTCTCTGCTCAAGTATGTGACCCAACCTCACAAAAATCCTTTTATTCCCGTGCTCTGATTCACGAGAACCTAACTCAAAAACCCTTCCACAAGATGGCGTACTCCACTAAAACCTTCTTCCCTATGCCCGTGTACTCCTTCCACTCTGGTTCACAAATCACACTAGTCACGCACTCAAATTTTCACAATTCCTCCTTCACACAAATATTTCTTTGTAGATTCCTAGTTCGCAAGATCTCTTTAATATCGTAATAACAAGGTAAAAAATAATGTGCCCGACCTTCTACTTATAGATTTTTTTCTCATCTCTTGTAATAAATGATATGCCACCTACCAACATACTTAGCATTAAATGTAAATTTTTCCACTAAATCTGATCTTAAGCGCTCTTACCCATACACCCAATCCTACACAAAAATCTCTACAACCTTTTGCGCGTAAAAATCCTTACGACCAAGACTCTTACATGCGCGTTTACGATGTATCGAAGGTACTTCTTCTGTCCTTGACCTAATTTTTTCCCTCACCTACCTCATGTTGTTCATGCACTTCTCATCCTTTGTACATGGTATTTGTAAAGCCTTCTTGACACCAAAATTCCTTTTCCACCTTTTCCATGTGTGCTCTTCTACCTTATGCACTTTTTATCCTTGATCAATGAGGACCATCAACCACAACTTTCACTACTAGCTTCTATTTCCCTTCGCACTACCCCACCCCACACTAAAACGAATGTGTGGTTCTCTGTGCATATACAGCCTTTCGAAAGTAATAAGTGGTTACCAGGCATAAGGTGCGCAAAACAACATAAAAAGAAAGGAATAAGCAACGAGAAAGGGAAACACAAGGAAAAGAAATACATTAAGGGAAATCATAGGCTAACTGAAAATATTGCCTTATTTACAAAAACAAAGAAGACTTATTTATAGTAGGGCTTCATCCTAATCCCATTGAAATGTCTTGATAACCTCGTCCCATCTAGCGCTTGAATCGACATGTGCTTGAATAAAGGATGTACAAGATGATGTATGGTACCAACCAATGGACTTTCAGCTTCTCGAGGATGGCATATAAATTTAAAGTCATATAACAAACCCATCTGCCCAACCTTGAATTGTTTGTTTTTGATATGACAATCATGTCATGCCTTTTGTCTTGCCTTCTTTGTCTTTTGACTCTATCTAGCAAGTGATCACCTTTCGTCTAGCAATGCATTAACTTATAAATCCTTTCCTCAAGTGCTTTTTCATCATCTAATCCTCCTACACACACAATATGCAATGATGGTAACATGAATTCAATTGGTAAAACAGGATTTGTGCCAAACACCAATTGAAACGATGTGGCCTCGTTCAACCTCTTGTAGGTTGTTCTATATTCCCATAGGATGGCTGATACCTTGTCATCCCAATCTTGTCTTCAAACATCACAAATTTTGGTCAACATTTGACTTAGTATCTTGTTAAATGTATCAACAGTTTCATTTGCTTAGGGATGATAAGGGGCGGTCTTGTGATGGGCCACCATAAACTCTACCAACATAATCCACGACCATTTCATTCAAAAAATGTGTACCTCTGTCAAGTAGTAAGGCTTAAAGGGCAACCATACCTATTGATTATGTTATCCCATAAGAATCTAGTTGTTTTTTTTGTTTTGCATCCTTTGTAGGTGTTGCCTCCACCCATCTTGTCAAGTAATCAGTGCAAGTGATGATGTAGTGTGAACCAGTCCTTCATGCGGAAAGAAAAATTGGTCCTACAAAGTCAGTTTCCCATTTCTCAAATGGTTCTACACTAGCTATTGGTCTCAAGGGCATCTCATCCCTCCTTCCAAGTTTTCCAAGGCACTGGAAATGGTCACAAGCCTTAAAAACTTAATACAATCTTCATAGATACTCTCCCACCAAATCCCTGCAAGTAGAATCTTTTTGCATGGTGGCATTTCTGAATAGCATCCACCTGCAATCCCACCATGTGCTTCCTCCATAATTGTAACACACTCATGTTCTAATGTGCATTGGCATAGAACCTCATCATGGCATAGCTTATATAAATCTCCACCAATTAGCATGTAGGGCACGACGCGTATCGCTAACTACTTTCTCTCAAAGCCTTCATTCCTTCTCAGCACCACACCCATTTTGAGAAACATTACAATATCTTATAAGTCGGAGGGCTGCGCCACAACCTAAATAGTTGCATGTATGGTATGGTATCCTCGATGATTTGCACATCCTCCCCTGAGTCAATTCTCATAATTGATTAGGTCCTAAATTACTCTTTATTGGTTTCACCACAACTAAAAACTCAAATTCTTGAAACAATAGGACCCAACACATATGCATCCTTGTAACACGGGCTTGTTCACCAAGTACTTAAATTCCATGTGGTCCATGCGTAAATATGAATGGTGCTTCCAAGGTAGATACTTCTTGAACTTATGCAACGTGTAGATCATTGTCGAGCTTCGCGCTCAGTAGTAGTATAGTTTTGTTATGTTGGTGTTAACTTCCTACTAGAAAAACATAATGGATGATCAACAATCCCCTCACTAGGTTGTGTTAGTACTACTCTAATGGTTGTCCCTGAGGCATCAACATGCACATGGAAAGGCTTATCCCAAGAAGGAAAGCGTAATATGGGCGCAGTGACAAGCATATCCTTCAATGTGTCAAACGTCGTCTATTGCACCTTTCCCTAGTGAAATGAACTTTGTGTTTCAGAACTCCTCCAGGGCATAGAGATATTGGCATACCCCTTAATAAACTTCTAGTAGTACCCCATATGTCCAAGGAATCCATGCACTATGCTCTGATTGGTAGGCTCCCCCAATCCCACAATAACGGAAAATTTGGCGGGATCCACTAGCAAACCTTCCTTACATATAATATGCCCCAGAAGAGTCCCAAATGGAGTAGCAAAAACACACTTCTTAATGTTGAGGATATCCTCAACTACTAACATCTTTCAAACATCAGCCTTAAATTGTCACAATGGTCTTTTACTAGTCCATACATTGTCCAATCATCAAGGTAGACTTGAAGGAACTTATGGATGAAGTCTTGAAATGCTTGTACCACAATGCGTGAGAACACAGCAAGCACATTCTTCAGTCCAAAAGGCATGACCGTGTAGGAAAATATTCCCCATTTAGTGGAAAAATTTGTCTTTTCCTAGTCTTCCTTTACAATTCTAACTTGGTGATACCCTAAGAATCCATCTATGAAGGAATAGACCTCGCACCCAACTACTCCCTCTAAAATTTCCTTAGTGAAGGGGGTTAGGAAAGGGTCAACGACACATACTACATTCAATTCCTATAATCAACACAGATCCTTATCATTTTTCCCTTTTTATTGTTTATGACCATGGGACTTATCCATTTTGATTCCTTAACGGCCTCAATGATGCGTGATGTAATCATCTTTTCTATTTCCTCCTTGACCCATATGCGTAAATTGATTCATCGATAAGGTCTCTTCTAAATTAGGCACACTTCCTTCAACTTGGTCCTCATTTCCCCCGAGGAGTGGTGATGCATTTAAGCTCATGGTTCCCACGTGGGAATAATTCTTGAAACTCACGCAATAGATCAACGATCTTGAAAACCTCCTTTTCCAACCAATAGTCTCCAATAATAGCTTCTTTAGGTTCCGAATCCAAACCAATGTTAACCTTCTTTGTCTTCATGGGTTCATGGTAGGTGTGTGCTTGTTCATCAACACTATCCCTTGTCTCACGTGTTCCTTCGGTATGGTTAGC